>CM068385.1:453699-578777 GCA_034770075.1 Aralia elata | reverse complement strand
ATTCTACTGCCACCGCCAAGGTAGCTCCCCACCAAATCCATTGTGTACCTTGCACGAACACCCACCACACATAATTTTATGGTGACTAATGATGCCTTTCCCAGGAGACCTTTAGCATGTCAATATGATAGAACTGTGTCGCATAACATCTTATGTTTGTTGTTCGTATTTGTACAAGCTTCATACCATGGCTTTACAAAACGCGTTTGAGTTTATTGTGTATGCATATGAAGTAATCTCTCTCCCTCCTCTCCTCTCTCCTCTCCATCATATTACATTTTATATTCTTTTATACTATTGTTGTTTTTCTTGTTTCATGAAGAGAGACAACGGGTTCTGTCAACTGAAAACACAGAGCTTAAGCTCCGGTTACAAGCTATAGAACAACAAGCTCAGCTACGGGATGGCACAGTTTCAAAACTACTTTCATATACTATTTCTAGCTTAACTATTGTTTTCTTAGCGAATGAAAGTAATTTTAAAAAAATATCTATGATCTGTAAACTATAGATTTGTCAACAAATCAGATTGATGGATAAACTCCGGTGTATCACAAATTAGCAAAAAAAAAAACAAAAAAAACTGGTGTATCATAACCTAAAACTTACAAGGGCAATTAATGATTATAAACTATCGTTAAATTACAAGTGGTCTAAAAGCAAAATTGGGTATGTGAGTAAAAGAATAAAATTTTGGTACCATTTAATTTAACAAAAGAAGTTTAATCCATATTTCTTTACTCCTCCATTCCTTTGCGAACTTTTACCAATATGGAAATTATTGGGATCCTAATTTCATCTCTGTGTTAATTCTGAAAAAACAGCCTTGAATGAAGCACTGAAGCAGGAAGAGGAAAGGCTGAAGTAGTTGCGACGGGCGAAATGGCGAACCATTCAGATGCAATACGACCTAGGAAAATGCAACCATAGTCCCGTACAAACCCGTCTGCCTTCTTTCCACACCAGTCCACAACCAGGGCCAAGTTATCCCCTGAATGTACAAATGTCAAGGTTCTATTCCCTCCAGTCTAGCAATGTCAAACCAGCAGCACCATACTGCTTGCAGCTGCCCATGCCCAGGTTCTCATCCGAGACATTACAGCAGGATCCCCTTGGTCGTTTCAAGGGACTCTGATTATCAGGCAACAGAGGAGGTTCTCATGTTGTCAAGTCTGAAGGGCCTTCAATCTCTGGCAAGTGAAAGTAGCAGTTACATTTTGATTCAAATTCCATTGCTCCGTCCCCTTGTTAAGTTGAATGTTCATAGACTGACACCTCGTTAGCAGTCAGAAAGCACTAAACACTGATTTTTCCAGGATGAACTTAATTTGCCTTCCCCCCTTCCCCCATCCACCTCTTCTTATGGTCTAATTTGATTGGGATCTTAGGTCAGATGGTGTTACAGGTTTATGAGATATTCATCTGTTAGTGTTGTTGTGATTTTTACCCTTTTTTATTTATTTTTTAATTTCAGGGAATACGTCGTGAGTGTGGTAACATGGCCTACTTATTCTTTTTATTAGTTAAAAACTCTATTTCTTGATGGGGGGAAGGTGTCATTCTTGTGTTAAAGTTTGGGCTAGTTTTTCAATTTTTTTTCTTTTGGTGGATAATTTCTTTGACCAATTACTTTCCTGTTTTTGTTTCCTGGCTTCTCTCTCTATATTTAATAACTCCCAGTTTGGGATTATATCAGGTAAAGAAAATTTAGACTCAATTTGGGACGGTGGCAAGAAGTAGCAAATTATGGGTGGAGAGCAGGTGATACTGATTTAAGGTTTTGCTTTGTAATTGTTATTGGGTATACGAGAGAGGAAGTAGAAATGCTATGCTTGGAGGAAAAAAAAAAAGAAAATGGAAACGTGATTTGAAATGGAAATAAAAACTGAGAGTTGTCAGTGTTTTAGGATTTTTTTTTCCCAGTTCAATTTGCTCCATGTCAGTCATTTTTCTTAACATACTTTAAACAACTTTTAAACAAAATTGTTGCAATTGCAAAAATTTATTTGTAAAGTGGGTTTTTTGAAGAAGATTAAAAGCTTAATGGTCCAATACAAAATGGTGGGGCAAGTTTGACGGATGTTTAAAACATTATTTTTCACTATAAGTAAAAGAAGTGGAAATTACCTTGTTAATGTCTTTTGGCTTTGTTTGAATTTCTCCTATTAACAGGCATAAAAACGGATATATACACTAACGACGAGTTCGTCTGAATGCCATACAAGGATCTGGAATACTCAGTTTCCATGTCACATAAGCTAAGTGAAAACGAAATGCTTATTGTGTTGTTGAAACTCGTGTCTGTATAACTGTCTTTGCAATCTAACTTAGTTAGATTTCAGGTGAGACTAGTCAGTACAGGTTCAGCAAAAGGTTCTTACTCCCATCCAACCCTCTGCAAAAGAAAAAATGTCCTGGTACTCCAGAAAAGGTCTATTGTAGTTGAAATCATCTGCTCCCAATTCCAGATCTAAGAAATCCCTTATCCTTAGATAAGCTCCTAGGAAGTCTGCTAAATCAACACTCCCATCCACAATTTTGTAGGGCCTTGAAAATTTTTGGTGGGATGAAACCATCATATCGATTCAAAACTTGGTTTTCATATCTATTGTTACAGGGCAGGAATTGTAATTGATATAAATGATTCCCAGCAAGAAAAATTTTCCAGAAGCAAAAATGGTAGAGTAATCCCGACCTTATATCCTTGTGGTATATGGTATCCAATTTAGTACTGTGCTCTAACAAAGGTCCAGGGCTAAATCTGGTATCTGTACCAAATAATGGAAACAAACATAAAACAGTCATTCAACCTAAACACAAAAAGATATGGCTCAATCAAATTCCCTCTCATTAGACATTCAAGCAGTCAGAGCCATAGAATTTATCAGTCAACTAAGAACCTCTGTAACTTTTGTCATTTGTCCTTGACAACTACAATCAATAAAATCTGCTAACCCCAAAAGGAATGTTAAGTCCCATAAAATGGCACTACAACACCACAACCTAGCTTGCTTGATAACTATGTTAAGTTAAAAAGTTTTTTTTTTTTAAAAAAAACAACGAAGGATGAAGAAACAAGTATGAACAAACAATTAATAATGAAAATGCAATTTTTATAGACTTAGAAACCTATATTCTAAGGTTAACCATGACTTCATTCCCATGAATACTTCAAACATACAAATACCCTAACCAAAAGAAAGTTAAATTTTCATGCAGGCAAAGACCGACCTAGCTGGCCTGGAATATAGGATCTTTTTGGTTGTGCGGATGAACTAAACATGTTCATAGTGCTTCGTCAAAATCTAAGATTACTTGCGTGAGTTTCTGGATACTATTGCTCAAAAACGGTTTGCACCATAAATAAGAATTCAAAATCCATCTCTTGCCACATACCAATCACATGGTTTCAAGAACAACCCCAAATTAACACAATAAATCATCTCCTATTTACAATTGGAAGTGCCAAATAATGCCCCCCCCCCCCCCCCTTCCCTCTTCTCGTTCTCAGACCAAAAAAGAATTACGAAGAGGAAGAGATCAAAAACATATTAAAATAACCGGAGATACAAATAAAGGTGATACAAAACCACAAGCTACAGAAAATTAAATGGAAAGATTGTGCAAGTTAATTTTTAAGAGTTGCAATTATACGAAATGTAAACACAGTTCAGAGTTGTTAACTTAAAAATAATCTTGGAGGTAAGCAAGTATTGATTAAGAAGACTCCCAAAGGCCACATGCCGCCAAAAAAACTCGTGACATATATCAACCCGGCAGGAAAAAAGGAACTTTTAAAGGGTGTAGCTTCAGTTTGACTAAGCTTGATATCACCTCATGGTTGTGTTGGGCCAGTTCATTAATTGCTTCCTCTTTTAACTAAAGATGTCTACCGAAGTATATGCACAACCTGATCAATGTCTGAACATAACCTGTAGCTAACCATATTCCGAAGTATATTTCCTGCTCTAGAAGTGACTGTGGCATACAAGGATTCAAGGTTCATAATTATAAAGTATAAACCCAGCAGTGTAACCCTACACACTTGGTCCAATTCCATTTGCCCTAGAAACCTTACTGAAAAGGTTTTTTTTAAATAAAAAAAATCATTTGGTTCGGCCCACAAAGTATAGGCGGCAACAAGCACGAAACGAAAGGCAAGGCCACTGTATTTCCATAGAAAGGTAAAGATAAAAAAGGGGAAAGTGCTGATGGTGATTGATCATTCACGAAAGAGAATGCTGGATCAGACGGACCGATTCCAGAACCCACACATAATTCCATTGTTGAGTACCAACATAAAAATTATAGGTTGCATGCATATGAAAATTGATCACATGGAGCATAAACAACAAAACTTCATTAAAGATTTTATTAAATTAAAAGTCAACAAGTTTCCTTACATTTTTCAGTGATTTATTTATTAACTGTATAAATAGTAATAAACTTAAGATAAACATAAGAAGACACAC
The DNA here is from genome assembly GCA_034770075.1 of Aralia elata. Lineage (NCBI taxonomy): Eukaryota > Viridiplantae > Streptophyta > Magnoliopsida > Apiales > Araliaceae > Aralia > Aralia elata. The sequence continues at coordinate 574,306 of CM068385.1, read as the reverse complement.
AACATATTTAGTGCATTTACTTCCCTACACAAAGGAAATAATAACCTAAATCCACTTAATAAAACAAAAAAAAAAAAAAAAAACAAGGATACAACAAACAGCTATACCACTCCGTGCAATAGACCTAAAGGCAACAGCAGAAGTCCAAAAACCGGAACTACAGAGCTAGATTCAGTGCTACAGATGATTCTAATGAAACAACCAAAGCGTAAGAATCACTTGATCCTACTCAAATAAAAGAATAATAAACAAAAAGCATTCATCATTAAATTATATCAATATGAAATGCAGCAATTGGTTTGTAGGAACCCAAGGAGGTAAGAGCATATACCAATATATATGAGAGTGAAGAATTGAAATAAAGCTACCAATGACCGAGAAGAGCCATAGAACAACCCACCACCTGAGAATTTTGACAATACTATCGGTCCAGAGAATTTGATAAATTGTTTCTATATAAAAGGAAAAAAAAGGTTTCCCAAATTACAACCATTAGATCATATTTATTATAGGTTTTAAAAAAGAATGAAGATAGATACTGTTTGCATTTAAAAATTGGATCCCAACTATATAGTGTACACAAGGTGATTGATGAAATACTTTATAACAATAATTTACACTGTCTAAACCCAACCCACCGTAGTAAAGGTAATGGCCTACGGAAGATCTTTCCAACAATTTGAATATGATAATTACCCACCCTCCTTAATTAAATGATCCTAACCACAACATAGTCACCTTTTCATGCCGCCTAACACCCAGAAAAATCGTTTATGTACATGATACATATTTTGAAAAAAAAAAAAAAAGAAAGAGAAAAACCACGGTCGAGGGTTGGGGGGGAGGGGTTACTATACTCCCCTAGTGTTGGCTTGAAAACTACTCTCACAGTCTCCCTCTTGCCTCTCCAACTTGTTCCTAATTATCTTACAAATCTCGTAAGTTCCCTTGGTCCTCCAGTGCAGTAAATGTTGGACTAACCCTTAAAAAAGAAGTCTAAAGTCTTTGGCCAAGCGTGATATCAATGTGCCCCAATAAGCAGCACATAATTAATTTTTGACACGAAATGTATAGCTGCAGCACTATTTTACCATTTTCCTCCTCGGATGACAAGAACTAATTCTGGTGAATGTTGGGGGGGTTAAGCTGGTCCTGCACAAAGGAAGAAAAAACAAACCCATCTGGGAATTGAACTTTCACACGATAAACGGTATGAGGGAGGGATTAGGAAGTTCATTCATCCCATATAGAGGAAGGATGGTTTAAGAATTCATATCAACATAGTTACTCTGAAATCGGCCATAGTTAGCCCGAAAAAAAACGGAAGAAAGAAAAGAGCAGTAAACAATCAAGGATCCAGCAAGACATTGGAAACAAATTTGTTAAGAACGATAATCCTTGCCCCCGCTCGGTAAAGAGTAGCCACGCAACAGTAGCGAACAAGAATGATAGGACATACAAGAAACATATCCCCTTTTTCCCATAATATAACATCAGCGGCTATAAAACAAATGGAAACATAACAAGTAAGAAAAAATCCATGAAAAGCAAGCTCAAAAATTATAAGCCAAAAGATTGACACATAGGTTTAATTATTAGGTTGAAAAGCAAGCTCGGGCAAAAGACTTCTGACTCTTAGCGTTTAATGGGGATTCTCTATTGTGTGCGCCGCACTGAAGAAATTAAAGACATTGTAGTAGTAGAAGTAAAGAAGTAATATACCTTTACCCGCCGCCCATCATCTGCGTGAATAGAAGTGTGGCCCACCGAATAAACGGTAGGTAAGATGAAGGAAGGAGGAAGAGGAGGAGAAGTGGCACCCGCATCGTTCCTTCCTTTCTCCTTCTACCTCCCCCCTTACCTTGCTGTCCCCTGTTATCCCATCATTCCTCCCACTCCTCTCAAAATAAAACTTAGACACCCTAACCAAATTGAAATTAACCCAACCACCCAAAAAAACAAACAAAAACAGAATATGGAATTTCTATAACCATCAGGATCGCCCGTTCGGAATTGCAAAGCTAGCAAGCAAGCAAAGCAAAACATTAATACAAATTAATTAGTTGCGCAAAAAGGAGTCATAAACCCTAAGATATCTGCAAGGAACAAAGTCGGAAAACTAACATACCCCAATTCAATTGTCACAACTCGATGGGCATGGAATAGAACCAAAACCGTTGAACCAAAAACTTGTTGACGTTTGACTCGGGAGGAATTTTGTTAACCGATCACGATTTCCGCGGAGACGGAGTATTTATCTGTGGAGTTTCCACTTGCGCCCCTCAGGTTTCTTCAAATTCGGCAATGACATCGTGCATCCAAACCTTACGAGCCATGAGGGGCTTGGTTGTTCGACAATATTCTTATTTATAAGTTAGACATTAAGTTAAAATAAGTTATGAAAGTGTCTGATTAAATGACTTATATGTTAAAATAAATCGTAAGTATTACTAAAATAAGAATAAAAGAATCATTATATTTGGTTAAAACTTACTTATTTTTAAAGGGACTTATAAATCATTTTTTTGATAAATTAATAAATTGTTACTTCTCAAAAATTACTTATAAGTCAATTTATAAATTATAAAATAAATTGCACACGAACACTCAAATAGTGAAACACTACTTATAAGTTTATTTGACCAACTTATAAATAGCAGTTGAAGGCACTATGAGTTTTATTTTGGGGAAGAAATAAAATGAAATTAAGTTAACACTTGGTATTTGTACTGAGTCACGACTTATATATTTATTTCTAAATTAAAAAAAGTTAGAAACACATGTTTGTATTTAAATTTTGTTTTAAAGTAGTACTTGTACAAAAATATTTCATTTCGTCAAAAAAAATTAGCAATAAACTGAGGTGGCTGATGAAAAGTATCTCCTTGAGTTTGAGCCTTCTTAGAGGCTGTTCGGGAACTACTTATAAGTTGGGTTGACCAACTTATAAGTAGTTTAGGCAAAAAAAGTGTTCGGGAACAACTTTTTTTTTTTACTTATAAGTAAAAAAAAAGTCAAAAAAAATAAGTAACCTTTACTTGCTTAAAAAAAATGACTTATAAGTCATTTTTTTTAAGTTGGTCAACGGCTATGAAATGACAAAAATACCCTCTATTATTTTTAATGTTCTTCTTATTGAAGGACATTTTAGTAATCTTTTTATTTTATTTTACTTTATAAGTCATTATTAGCCGAACACATCCACAATTATTACTTATAATTCCTGACTTATAAGTAAAAATAATGCCGAACACTATTACTTATAAATCTACTAAAATTTTAACTTATAAATCTACTAAAATTTTAACTTTAAGTCAAAAAAAATAAGTCATTCCCGAACAGGCCCTTAGTTATAGGTTAGGATGTCCGCCACCTTATTAGCTTCTCTATATGCGAACTGAAGTTTCACCCTCCATGACAATTATGCCCCGGCCCCTTACTTGTGCATTAACGCAAACATTATGATCACTTGTTTTAAGTAGACGTTTAAAAAATGTATCATATAAATAATTCATGTGTTCGTTAGAGTAAGATTAATGATTATAATTAATACTGTACACTATGTATGACATTGAAAATTGTTATTTAAGTTATATCTATCTAATAAAATATAAATAATTTTGAATTTTTCTCTTATCTAATAAATCATTTGAGTCATCCAAAGTTTGGCATAAATCTGACCGTTCATTATTTCTTCCTTCTTTATTTCCTCTTCTTCCTTTACCTTTTTCTTTCTCTCCAAACTCTATCCTCAATACCTTCTTCTTTTTCAGAAACACGAATTACCGCTAGTATATAGAGAGAGAAGTACCATTCAACTCTTTAAAATAGGTCAATGAAGTTTCCTCTGTTTAAACCTATTTTGACCTTAGCGGATACTTTAAGAAACCAAAATAATTTAAATAAATAGACTTGCTCTGCCTCTTTCTCGACTCTGTTCTCCTTCACTTCATATTAAAAATGTCTTGTTCAACTCTCTCTCTCTCTCTCCAATATATGTATGGCTTGGTTTTGACAATAACTCAAAATGATACTCCCTTCCTTTCAAATTATAAGATCACCATTGACTTTCTAAAAGTTAATTTCAAACATTTTCAATTTAATGCAATCATATAATTCGGAACAAAAGTGAGTATAAATCAAAAAAAATATTATTACTAACTTTTGGTATGTTAAGGATTACAATTTTAATATTTCACCATCTTTGCTTCTGACTACAATGGAGGTCTGGGAAGAGAGTTTGATTAGGGTTCTCTTTTAGGTTTTGTCTTTTAAAATTTTGAGTGATCTATATGGTCATGAATTTGTTTATTAATCCGGAATTTTTATTTGACTAAATTGGCAATTTGGAGGAACACATTTAACATCTTCACATCTCTTCATCAATTTATTATTATTATTATTATTATTATTTTTTCAAAATGCAGCACGCAAGTGTTGGACCGAATTACATCCTTCAACTCGAAAGAAACCCCTCATCTTCCGAGTTCACTTGGAGAGAATTGTTACTGTTCACTTGGAGATGTTTTAGAGGATTAAAAATGACAGAAGAGGACTACCACCATTTTGTTTTGCGAGAGCTCGCTCGCTCGCTCGCTCTACAAACTTCTGTTTCTTAGTGCTTGAATCTGCCTACTTATTATTCTTTCACGTGCTTGCATATCTAAATCTGCCTGCCTAATTATTCTCTTTCACACAAACACTGCATCTCAGTCGGTTTTCCCTTTCAAGCATTGCATGGTGATGGATCCAAATTTCAGTTATTTTCTATCTGGACGACCATCAAAATGAATGAGATGAGAGATCAAGCAGCTTGTACTGGTGCTCTATTTTCTGAAGCAAAGTTTTTTGATCCGTGTATAAACACTGATTGCTGGCAACATGTTCTAGGCCATAGCTCTAGAGGATGCAGCTGCTGAAGATGTAAATAAATATAAATGCCTTGCTGACCATATCAACTTCCAACTGGGTTGAAAGACTATTTCATTCAACACAAGCGTTTAACCCAGGAGTCATTGGTGATCATTAACCAGGGGGACCAATTGTCGGGTGTATTTTTGAGCGACTACTGGGTGTGCTTGTGAGTTAAACACTAGTTTTTGAAGAATCATGAGCAAGCGAGCGAGCTAGGAGCCCCTTGGCTTGGGAGTTCAATACCACGTTGCTCAAACTAAAGATGTGATATGTATCTCGATTATCTTAGTTTTCATTTTGCTCTTGCTAGCTTTTGAGACACATGGTCTTCTCCAAAGTACAGCTGCTATAAACAGAACAAAATATGAGCCACAGAACTACTCTAAAATTATTCAGCATGATTGGAGTTCCTTTGCAATCATGATACACATTGACATTGGACAGTTTGTCTTGATTGCATTGGAGGCAATGTGGGATCTACTAGCAGCGTATCCGGCCTGCAACAACACCCATAAAACAAATAACGTTAGTTGCTAGTGAGTCTGGACTTGAATAAAGATCTACTTGGTATAATTGTATCTACGAGATCCAATCTGCATTAGCATTTCCACATATACAATCCTGATTTCGGCTTTCAAATTATTTATATTTCTTTTTTTATTACTAGTATTAATAGTCTATTATATTGAAGCACTTAAATGGATCAAATTTTATTATGGCAGGTTGCAAAACACGATCCTAATTTTTAGGTGAAAGTAATAAAGGGAAAGAAATAGAAGTAATTAGGAACATATACTTGTAGGGAATCAATAGACACAAACAATAGCACACAAAACTTACTAAAATCATATATTAAATTATGTAATTAAAGTTGGGGAAACTATAATAGTTGCAAGAAAACCTAAGACTTGTAGAGCAAGTAAAACTTTATTACTAATATAACTTAGAAAACCTATTTAATAAGGAAATAACTCCAAATTACCTCCCACTATAAATAAAATATCTAGATTCATTTGCCCACTAAAGTTTATCTAGTAAAAGTCAATAACCAATTGACCTACTATATTTTAATAAGTTTATCCCTAAATAATAATACAAAATAATCAACAAATATGATGTTTCACATCAAGAAGAGTCCTGTACAACGAGAAATATACAAGGAGTAGACGAGTACAAGCAGTAGACGAGTAGTGATAGACCGAAAATTACTTTGGGATAGTAGTACAAAGAGACTTGAAGTAGCAGGAGATAATTAAGGACATGACCTATGATAGGAGTGAGTAGAGGAATACAGGCATACTAATGGCCAAGTAAGGTGTTACACCATTTTATTTTTGTTTTTAATCATCCGAAGGGATAAAGATGAGACCAAGTTACATAACTTCCTCGGTCAGAATAGGGGGAAGAAAGGCACTATGCCTTTCTTTTTGAACCTGACAATTTATATATATATATATAGAGAGAGAGAGAGAGAAAGGCATCTTAGATCGACCTAAGATAAGTTATCTTAGGTCACTTCCAATACAACATCATTTGATTGTCAACTTTATAATCTAACTGTACGGATGTAATAAGCATGCAAAAAATATGATTATGCAAAATTTCGTTTGATTTGATGTTATGCAACAACTTTATAACAATAGAAGTTCCTAAAATCTGAAATGTCGAAACATATACTTATACACATATTATATACACTATTATAAAAATGATATTCTAATGTTTCAAATCAAATGAAATTTTGCATAATCTCATATTTTTTGCATGCTCATTATATCCGTACGGTTAGATTATTAAGTTGATGATCAAATGATATTGGAAGTGACCTAAGATAACTTATCTTAGGTCGATCTTAGGTCGATCTAAGATGCCTTTTACTCATGTGTGTGTATATATATACACACACACATGTATTATACACATAGAGAGAGAGAGTGATTCATAGCAAGCATTTACTATGGACTATATTTGGGGAAACAGATCTAGCTGTCCATAGGAGATTAAACAACAGAAATTAAAATATAGAGCCCGTCATTTGCTACTAATACTAGCTAATTCTGCTAGTATAAGTATTGGATAGCCAACGACAAAAGCTCCCTATTTGAATAAAATATAGATATATAGTATAATAGTGAGCAGAAAACTTTTAAAAAAACGTTAAAATATGGGTAAATGCCACTATTAGATATCTTTTATACATCTCTGCACTCTTATGCACATATAGAGAGGGAAATGAGGAGAAAACTTTTGGTGGGGTTTAAAATTTATTGGTGAATCTATTTTTGCTGCTGATAAAAGGGAAAGTAAGTATAAAATAATTCAAACGTGATTTTCTCCTCCTTTAAAGGCATAATTTTTTCTTTCGATATTTGAATCTGGGTCAATCTGTCAGGCCCAGGTAGTGGCTTAACCAGAAATATAGAGAGAAACATAGAATTAGATAGAAAGAAGAGTGAGAATAGAGAGAAAATAGACGGAATTTGGGAGGAAGAAGGATAAGAAAACTTATTAGATATTGTTGAGTTCGTGAGAGAGGAGAGAGAGATAAAAATAAGGAGAAAGCTTAAACAAGCTTCTCTTCATATCACTCCTTCACTTAATTCATAATGCTTGGTGAATACTTCAACTATTACAACTATTTATAGAAAGGAAATCTGCTGAAAATAAAAGCTAACTTCTAAGGCTATCCTTCACAACTTCCTATACTACACTCAGATGAAACGAGCTCTCACATGTATTTTACTTTCTCTAGAATCTACTATTATGCGCACTGCTGCCCATTTTACCCCTTTCCTTTCCTGACATTCCCTTCCCCTTTAGAAATTCAATGTCCTCATGGATTAGTAACCTTTCTGGAATCATTTCTCTTGCAACTATCTTCACAATCATTGTGGCTTGGAATCTTCCTTTCCTTGGTCCACCAGGGTCAAGGCTGAACTCCAAGAACTTGCAAACCTATACTGAGCAATCTTTTCCTTATTGACTAATGAGGAAACCTGATATAGTTCTCTCTTGATATTAACTTGATAAAGCCTTGAGTTCTTGTATTTCTTTTCCTCCAAATACAACCACCATTGATACTTGCTTATCTACATCATAAGTAGCTGATTTGTAATATTTTCTCTTTGATAAACATTTGCAAGTCTATCTTATTCCACAGGATGAAATTTTGTGGATTAGCCGTATCAATAACTATTTCCCAAAAGCCTAGTGAATAATCATCTTTCAAAACAGTTACTTGAACTGTTTTGAACTATTGCTTTTCGTTGTAATTGTCACATTTTCAAAGTGATCCAACCATCCTTGAGCTGTGAAGTAGGCCAAACAACTCTTTATTATTTTTTTGTTGAGCATCAATGCACACCATAAAACAGATGCTAATTCAAAAGCAAGATTAATTTCCTTGGCTACCGCAGCCCAATCACAGCTTGGTCCTATGACCATTTGAAAAAACAACTGAAACATTTTTTTGTAGTTTCTTCATTCATCAAGTAATTCTCTTAAGTTGTAGTGCTTAGTTGATCGAGTGTAACCAGCTTACTCATCAGGATCGTAACAACACCAAAGTTAGTAGGTAATTGATAATTCAAATAACCCTTGGTTGTTGTCCAACTCCACTGATATGGGTTTGTTAGCTTTAGCAAATCTCCAAGGAAGAAGGCCGAGTTTAGCTCCTATATCACACATTCCTTTGTTTGCTCAATTTGTCTTGCAAATGAGCTCTCAAACTGAAAGTTTTGGAGGTACATTCCATTTTTATCTCTCCAAAGAATAGGCCTAGCAATGTGACAACCCGAGAAATCGAATAGCCTTGTAATTAGGTTTTCGATGTAAATATATAATAAAATAAAATTTTATGGATATTATCATGTGTAAATGTGATTTTATGTGATTAAAGGTCGAATTATGACCTAGTATGTGTGTTATGTAATTATGTATACGTGTTGTGATTTCGTAGACGAAAATAAAATTTTCCGAGAAAAACGCTAAAACACTATTCATAAAACGCAGAAAACGCTTCTTCGTGTTTTTTTTTTGAAATTTCAAATTACGTCATAGCGTTTATTTGAGAATGAGAGATGTAACCTCTAATAAAAGTTTTTTCGAGAAAAAGACGTTAAAACACTATTCACGATAAAAACACCTTTTTGTTTTTCGACTTTTCGAATTACATCATAGCGTTTATTTGGGAAAGGGAGATGAAATCTCTAATAAAATGAAAGAATGAAAATTTTCGCAGTTTTGGTTAAGGAATGAGTTGAGCAAAACCTAACTAGAAGAAAAACGAACGAGTTACGAACGTAACTAAAAATGCAACGAGAAGCTAACGGGAAGACAAAAAGCCAAGTGGGGATGAAAGACGTAAACTTAATCAAAAGTACGAAAGGGTAAAATTGACCTTTTCCCAATCAGATGAGTTAATTAGAAAATTAAGTAGAAGCTAACTAGAAAGGAACTGAGAAAACGAAACTAAGTTCGGATGTAACCAAGCCAAGGGTTTGAAAGGGGCTTGGATAGGGTTTGGAGTGGCTTGGCTAGGGTTAAGCCTAAAGTATGAGATGGCTTGAGTTTAGGGTCAAAACCTAAGTACTTGGAGCCAAAGTCTTGGAGGACCATGTGTCACTTGTTGGTAATTCAAGCATGTGAGAAATGAAAAGTCAAAAAGGTGGGGGAAAGGGGGGAGTACCCGGTGGAAAGAGGAGGGGACCAAGCTTTCCTTCCATGCTAAGTTAAGGGGACAAAGGGGGATGAAAACTTACCACTTTTAGTAAGTTTTGATCTTAAGCTAGCAAGCTTAATTAATGCAAGCCTAAAAGTCTTGGTCTTTAATGATGATAACTTACCTTAGCCAAGTTGTTGGATGATTTGGGTTAGCTAGGGATTGGTTAGTAAGGGTTGTGGGAAGTTGGTGAGAGTTAACTAGAGTATGGTTAATTCTCTTAAATAAACCAATGCAAGTATACTTGCATTTTCTCCTTTATTCATTTCATTAAAATCATCTAAGTAAGAGAGAAAAGAGGGCAAGAGAGAGAGAGAGGCTCACAGACAGAGAAGAAGAGGAGAAAAGGAGGAGAAGAGGACTAAAGCAATCAAGCTTTGATCATCTAAATAAAGAAAGAAGAAAGAATTAAAAGGGTAAACTAAAAACCTTAACTTTCATCTTCTTCTTAAGCTTTTATTTTATTATTTGCTTTGTTGTTGGGGGGTTGTTGTTTATGGGGATCATGGTGGATCTGGAAGTGATAAGGAGGGTATGATGATGGTAGTATGATTAAATCATGTAATAATGCAAGAAAAAGAAAGAAAATGAAAACCTAAGCGTGAGGATAGAATAAACCTAGTTTGTGGATTGTTTTTGGGCTCAATTTTTGTAGGGCTCCAAAACTGAAAATTTGGTTACGGGATGATGTGTTGTGCTCTTATGAGTTACGAACACCACCCAATTGGAACGAGGACAAAAGCTTTTGTAACGAAATCATGGCGAATTTTTTTTATAAAACTAGTTAAAAACTGTTAAACTAGTGTGTGCACCGACTTTTGAGTCAGTTTTCCGAGCAATAAGAGTTTCTGAAAAATTCAATTTTTTAAGAATTGTGTAGTGCGTAGAACAAGGAAGCCGTAGGCTCAAGAACGAATTCATTCCGACTTCGGATGAGTGAAATGTTCGGAAAAAGCTGCATCGAAACTGTAAATGCTATAAAACAGCACTAAAAACAAGATGAAAGGGGGACTTTTGAGCCACTGTTTTGGCTAGTTAGAGTTGCTGTAAAATTATGATTTTCTGGGATTTTGTAGAGTGCAATCCCAGCAAACCAGCTACTCTGGAACAGACTTATTCCGACTTCGGAGGAGGGAGTTATGAAGCGTGGAAATAGGTACCTTAAGCAGAAAACTAGACCACGAAGGTTTTTCTGGCCACTGTTTTGGTCTAATAACGAGTTTGGAAATTTTTTCCACTCAAGGGGATTTGTAGAGGATGTTACGAGCTAGAAAATGGCTCAATAATAGACTTATTCCAATATCAGATGAGGAAGTTATGAAGTCACAAATTAGGTGCGACGAACACGTCGGAGCAGGAAATAATAGGGCAGTTTTAGGGTTACTGTCCAATCAGGCATGTCGTCAGGCTAATTTCAGACGTCGTACGACGCCAAGCAACGTGGTGCATGTTGGTGCGTGTTGGGCGACGCCAAACGGCGTTGTGCATGTCGGGCGTGTCGCCGTGCCGTTTCGCGATGCCATGCGATATTTTTGATATTGTTTTAAAATGTTCCAAGTTATAGAAGATGAATTTTATAAAATGAATAATAATGAATATAAACTACCATAGGGGGTCGTTAAGAGGGTCGTGGCGTTCCCGAACGCTGCGATACCGTGAGATGTTTTTAAAAGGTTGTCGCGTTAATTAATTTTTAAAATGCAAGCAACCTTAAATAAGAAATATTGTAACGTAAACCAACATATGAAATCGTTATGTGGCTAATTGGTATATTATCGTTAATTAAATTGTGTAGGACAATTGAAGGAAGATTTAGCATATAAATTAAAGGATGCTTCAGGCAAGTTTCCTAAACTTACTCAGATAATTATTCTATGCAAGTTTTCTAACTTCATTTAATTTTCATATTAAATGCAAGTTTTTTAAACTTACTCAAATTTTGTAATTGAGCAAGTTTTCTATCTATGTGCAAATGTATTATGTTTGTACAAGATGTTTAGCTATAAAGTGTGCTATATGCCAATATTTGCACTTATGTACTATTGAGATGATATGTTCTGTTTATTCATGAACTGCGTTGAGAATGTGTCTATGATAATTGTTTCAGCCAGATAAATGTTAAGGTATTAAATTGAATATTATAATTCATTGATATTAAGAAGGTTTTCATTCAAGATGATTAAAAACTTTTGAAGGAGAAGAGTTAAGGTTTTGACAACTTGATCAGTAAGATAGATGGTCTTAACGACCCTAAATTTGGCGAAGAAAAGAATGTTTAAATTCAGTAATTGTTAGTGTAATGTGAAAGATGTTAATATAAGGAATCTAAATCGTTCCCTATTTATTCAAGCTACTTCACAACTATTGTTCAGTTGTTAAAGTTTTCAGAGCAAGATAATATGATTCTTGATTTTGCTGTTTATTCAACTATTTATGACTTGTTGGCTTACTCTTGCAAAATTCTAAAATTAGTGCAGCTGGAGCAAAAGGACCTGAATGGTCAAAAGAAGATAAGAGAGAAGATTTAAATGTATAGAAATACCTGATGTGTTGTAATATTATACAATATTATAATATTGTTTGAGATAGTTTAGTAAAGGTCATCGTACCTAGGAGTAGAGTGAGGCATGATGTAATAATATTGTATTTACACTTATGTCAGTAAAATTATGTTGAATGGGTAGTACCGTGACGCACCGGACCCGGGTTTAAAGGTAGAACGAGATTCGGGGTCGTTACAAGCAAACCCCCCGTCTTTGAACTGAAAATTCTAAAATACTACATCAATAATGGTCCACCAAAATGATGTCAGCCATAAGAGGAAGGACCCTTGTCCAACGAGTGTGTATTCATGTCTCCTAATAACGAGATTGGCATGCAAGAATCCTAGAGTTTTCCGCTCAAGATGGAACTCCATAGGTGGTTGACATTCTTCCTTCAATTGCAGCTCTTGAGTTTCACAAAATTCTTCAAGTTCAGCATATTTCTGGCTAAGCATCAGCTTCCTATTAGCTGAAGAGTGAGTTGATGTTGGCACAACTTTAGTTCCATTGTTGGAACTTAAAAGTGTCAATAGCTCTAGGATAGGATAAGAGAATTTTTTATTAGTCGAGGTTGTTACCTTGCATTTTGGCTTGATGTTTGAAGGGAATGGGAATTGTATTTGGTTTTTCCTTTCCCATTAGAACAAACTTGTCCTTAAGGTAAGCTATAGTCTTGTCAAATAATACCTCATTGGTTGCAATATCAGCTTGTGAGAAATCTCTTAATGCATACTAGATAGTGACATGCTTTCCTCCATTCAAAGGATTCTTATGTACCATCACAAGATGCACTTTATTTATCTCATCAATTACTGTGACTCCTTCCTTTAAAGCTTCTGATCATCTGCTGGAAATTTTTCAAAGAAGTGAGAAGTGAGTTTGAACTTTTTCAACTCCTGGAACTTTCTTAATGCTAGCCTCCTTTCTATATGCTGAACCTCTTTGAAACTCAGATTCAACAGTTGAAGTTCTCCACCATATAGTGGATGTCCTTTATAAATTGTTTCTTTATCATAGATAGGGGGACCATCATACAATGGTGCTTTATAATCTAAATTTTCATTGTAAGGGGTGAGCTCCAACATCTAGGACTTGAGATCATCAAATTCATTATTTTGTGGATCTCCTTCACTTTTAGGATCCTCATCAATTATTGGAGGTCCCTTGAAATCAAAACCTCTCACATTTTCTACCTCTTCATTTTTAGTTTTATTCCTTCTCCTCCATTGGCCATCATCTTCTTCATTTGTCCTAACCCTTAACTTCTCAGCATGACTGGGAAGTTTTAAAAAATCCCTTGTCCCCTCTACGTCCCTTATGAACTAGCCTCTTGCCCCTTCCCTTATCTTCAAAAAGGTTCGCAAAACCTTTCTCACTATCTGATCCCTTTTGTTTCAACAATTCATTTATACCATTCATGAAATAATCCATTTTCTCCTCTATGAGCTGCAACTTTCCACTGGTCTGGTGTACTCTCTATAACTCAAAAAATCTTGTTGAGGCATTTGGTTGGACACTTGGTCTGAAGGTCCAGTCATGTTTCTTAGAATTTTAGAATGAAAGGAATCCAGAACTGTTGTGAATTTGAGTTTGAAAAATGATCAAGTAGCAACAATACTACTTGATATTAGAGAAATTGAACTTAAGTAGCTTTTTAAGTGAGAAATGAACTTCCTCAGTGAAGCAAATTGAGTATCCCAAAAAACAAGGATTTAATTACAACTAGCTATTGCTTAGTAGTTAGTAGAAATTTTAATAGAGAAATTAGCACTCAAATAAGCTTATAGCACCAAGGATTCAATACTTAACATAAACACTAACTACTACGACAATAGCAAGTGTTAAACTAAGGATACAGTTTAAACTGTTTATTTATAGAAAGAATAATTAACTATGGAATTGATACTGATGTTTTTGGAAATCTGAATATTTATAATGATGCTAGATGTGTTAAACAAAGTGAACTGAACTATTTAAACACAAACTATTGACAGTGGTTATCTTCGAAGTCCTGATTACAGGTTTGGTTGCTTGATCCAACCTTTAAAAGGGAAGTCACTCGATTATCCTTTAAGGCTTGTGCCGCTAGGGGATAACTCTGGTGTGAGAGCAAGTATGGAATCAAAGAAAATGCAAGTCAACAATGGAGGAATACAGGTTTCAACATGGAAGATAGAGTGCGAGTGATTAACCTTTTCTTTTGGAAGGGTCTTGATATTTATAAGGATCCTTGTGATACTACTCATATGTTCGACACATGCTTGAGCAGGTCATGTGTAGCCGTTTAGGAGCATGCAAGGTACGTCCTTTGCCTGAGCATCAGATGTTTCTCCCACTAGCTGTTTTATAGAGTGCGTCAGGGTAGTACGCCGGCCTCTAGCCTTGTACTTGCGGCACCAGCCAGGTGTTAGTTTAGGGAATGATTGATCCCCTTAAGGTTGGACTCTTAGCCTTTTGGGTTGAGGCCTCGATCGAAAAGATTGAGACCTCTTTCGAATCCCGATAGTGGGCTTGGAGGTATATCCTAACACAAACAAAAGTAGATCCAACAGCATTATACCATAGTACTTGGTATTTCTGCCGACAGTGATGAATAAACAAATTATGGATTGAAACACATTTAAGAGATGATAATAATGTGAATTAGAATTTGGGTTATATATATCTGAATGAAACGAGTAAGCTAAGAGAGTTTTATACATGTTAGAAGTGGCGTAACACTTGTTTTTCCTCGGGTGCAATTGTTGCAGAAAAACCGAGCACTGGAAGTAGCTTTTCTGCTACTTTGGTGCTGAAATCTGCTGCTGATGTATTGGAGTTGGTTACAGGTAGTGTTTGAATATTAGAAGAAACTAGAAGTAGACTTCAGTTAAAATTTATGAGGGAGAAGAATTTAGAAGTTGAAGATCGAGGAAAACAGAGGAATTGAAGGAAGATAGTTTAAGATAGAACTAGAGCACTTATACCAACTTATCAGGCCCAGGCAATGGCCTTACCAGAAATACAGAGAGAAACATAGAATTAGATAGTAAGTAGAGTGAGAACAGAGAGAAAATAAACAGAATTTAGGAGGGAGACAGATAAGAAAACTTAGTAAATATTACTGAGTTCATGAGGGAGGAGAGAGAAAAAAAAAGGACAAAGCTTAAACAAACTTCTCTTCATTTCATTCATTCATTTAATTCATAATGCTTGAAGAAAATTTCAACTATTAGTCTATTACAACCATAGTTGTCACGGTGCCACGGCGAGTCATGGCATATACATTAAAATTCAAAACATAACACTATGAAATAACATTAAAGGCATAATTATGTAAATACTTAGCAATAACAATCCAAAAACAAAACACTTGATAGTAAAAATTAGTAAAAGAAATGAAGAATTCAACAAACACCACATAAAAAATAAAGTTGTAACCAACCATCACAAATATGTAGTCTAATAACTAATAAAACACCACATAGCAAGTCAAAATAATGTCTAGACTCTACACTAGTCTAGAAACATCGTTCAAGCAAAATCATCAAGGAAAAGGTCATCTCCATCTCCTCCACGAGAACTACTCTCATTCAAAGGCGTAGGTGGTCTTTCTCCAAAATCATCCTCCACATCTTCATCATCATTTGGAATTCTCTCTTCTTCATCAACTTCATCATCGGATTCGGAATCCATCAACCTTGATTCCCTTGAAGTTGAACCACCACCACGTTGAGAGTAAATCATAAGATTCTCACTAGTATTAGCACGAGCCTTCCTTGAAAGATTGCGACCCTCAAGCGTGTTGGATGCACCGGTTGCTCGATCCACATCATTCCATGTAAGATCCTCCCCGGGATGAACAACATCGGCATCATTATTGATCCATTCATTACTCCATTCAAAGTCATCAATGGCTAATGGATCGAAAAAATTTCCAAGTTCACGCCTCTTTTGGAACCTTGAGACGATCTTTCGATTGTATTAGACATACACCAAGTCACTCAATCGTTTGTGTTCCAATCTATTCCTCTTCTTTGTATGAATCTAAAATAAATAGAACAAAAAATAATATTAATGATAAAATTTTAATTATATAAAAAATAGTTAGTATTAGTAGTGAATGACTTATTACTTTTGAAATTTGAACTAACAATAGAAAGTACTTACAAACTCAAATGTACTCCAATTGCGCTCACAACCGGAAGAAGAACAACAGAGGCCTAGAATTCTTTTTGCAAACGAGGATAGCTCAGAAGTCCGCCCTCCAAAAGCATTCCACCAATCAACTAGCAAACATTTAAAAGAAATATAAATATTTTTAAAGGGAGGAAAGGAAGAATGTATATAAAATTATAATTATAATTTAGCTTTTATATCTTTATATATATTTTAATATACTTACGAGGATTTTTTATTTTTCGTTGTCTAATCGTTATTTCTCTTGCAAAAGTATCTCGAGAAGCATCATAGTTATCGGCTAGATTGCTTATCTTGTCTAGCAAATCTAGATCGGGCACCATCTTTGCAAGAATGTCATTGAAGTCTTCTCGTAAATTACCAGCAAACACCCAACGTTCCTCTTTGATATCAAAGTACTTGCCCGAATTGAGAAACAACGCAACCCCATATAATTTTTGCTCCATTTGACTTTTCCATTGCCGCTCAATAATTTCAATCACCTTCTTATACAGTCTTTGTTTGTTATCAAATGCATCTTTGATTTTTTTCTTCGCGCATTCCATCGCAGCGAAAACATCTGGCATAGCAGGCTTCTCATCACCATCAACAATCCTCGAGACTATAAGAAGTGGATGTGACGCCCTAATGCAATCCTCAACACGATGCCAAAATGTTGTTGAAATAACAGCATCACATACTTTCTTCCTCGCTTCAGTAGCCGACAACTTTGATTTTGACCAATCCTCACTTATGAACAAATGCCTCAATTCATCTTTATGCTTGTACAAACTCTGCAAGGTGAGGAAAGCTGTAGCAAATCTAGTAACTGCAGGTCTCACAAGATCCCTCCCATTTGTTTTCTCCCTCATCGCATTAAGAAGACGACCATGCCTATAAATAAATGTTGTGATTCTTCTTGCATTTGTGATTGTGGGCTGGAATTACTTCAACTTGCATATGTCCTCTAGCATAAGGTCAAGGCAGTGAGTGGCACAAGGTGTCCAAAACAGTGTAGGCCTCCTCTCCATTAGTATATGCCCCGCTGCCTTGTAATTAGAGACATTGTCTGTGACCACCAGAACAACATACTCGGGACCAATTTCCTCAATCTTGCTATCAAGTAGATTTGCCAACATTGTGGCATCTTGCGAATGACTGGAGACATCAACAGAACCCATGAAATAAGTCCCTCCAGACTATTAACAAAGAAATTCAACAAGTGTCTTTCCCTCTTATCTGTCCAACCATCCGATATGAGTATGCAACTATATTCCTTCCAAGCAACTTCATGTTTTTTCTTTAACTCATCGGTTTTGGTCGTTGCCTTCTCAAGTAAAGGAACTCTCAACTCATGATACGTTGGAGGCTTTAAACCCGACCCATATGCCCTCTGGACTCGATCATTACTTCAGATCTCCTTGCATTTGCAGCATTGAATGGTATGCCACACTCGTAGAAAAATTCGGCAATGTGCATATGGACTCTCTCCTTTTCCTCCGGTGTCCTCAAACGCTTGCTATGCCTCTCAACAACTTCTTCGGGTGTTTTCCTTAAAAGTGCTTCAATCGTCTTTGTTGAAGCTTTTGGTTGTGGCTTTTGGAATTGAAATACAGCTTTCTTCCTTTTAGAAGTCGTCCCAGAACTTGGGATAGTATTAGAAGCATTGGAAGCCATGGTTGGACGAGCAGATGATTGTTCTTCTTGCACTTCTACTACATCATCATCTAGCTCAACTGACTTGTTCCTCTTATTACTATTCAAAGCCGCTTGCATCTCCCTTATAATTTCTGTTGTTGTTTTGGGGCACTTCGCTACATCTCCAAAATTTCCGACTAGATGTTGCTTGAGCCTCTTGATGCCCGAATGACATTTCTTCTCGCAAAGTATACATTGCACGACATCTTATTACTTAAATCCGGCCAATATCCATATTTCCAACCCGGAGTTAGCTTTTCGTTTAGGGTCCTTCGTTATATCATAACTATCGGCCACCGAACTTTCCACCATTTTACTTTCTAGTTTCTACACAATACAATCAAATAAAAATATATTAATCACACCACACCAACATATAACAATATGGACTAGTCAACTACTTTATAACAATATATATTAATCACACCACACCAGCCTTAAATTTTATTTGATTAGTCAGCATATAAAAATATGGAGTTGTGGACTAGTTTTATACTTTTATTTTGTACCCACCTACTTTTACTATTAAAATGGTGTTCATGGATCTAATGTATGTATGTGTTTATGTTTATATAACCACAGTCAATATGTATGTGTTCATTATCTAATATATATAAATTTCTATGTATCAGTAGTTCAGCACATATATTGTATGTATGTAAAAGCATGTATTAGTATATAAATATATATAAATTTATATATATATATATATCGACCCAGCAGAAAGATAAGGGAAACAAAAAAAACAACGGTTAGATAGGAGAATACAAAGCGAAAGCACCGACCAAGCATGCACACAGTCAGATAGAAGAAGATAAAAAGAACGCAGCCAAGCAGTAAACAGTAAAGAAGGGAAGAAAAAAAAAGAAGAAGACGTACCTGCCGATCGGAGTGCAAGCAGTGTCGCCGGAAAAGTAGTCGTCTCTCGGTCGCAGCCTCTTGCGCCTCGCCTCTCTCTCTCTCAGTCGAAGCCTCTAGTGGTCGAAGCCCTCGCAGTCTCTCACTCTCTCTTTCGCAGCCTCTCGACTGCTCGAATTCGATCTTCTTCTCACTTCTCTTCTCTGCGATTCGACTTCGAGTCTTCGACTAGGGCTAGCTTTGAGTCTTCTCTTCTCACGAGGTCGTTTTTTTTAACCCGGTTCGAATTTAGGTCGATCCATACCCATAGGCCAAGTCGCTCGATCAGCAAGAAAGGCGTCCAAGTCGTCGCCGCGTTGGCCAAGGCGATGATTGTTTCTTCTAGGCGCTCGCCTTTCAGCCTTCAACCTTGCTCGCCTTACCCATCTCTTACCGACTGGACGACTTGGCGTCGCCTAGGCGACGCCTTAACAACTATGATTACAACTATTTATAGAAAGCAAATCTGCTGAAAATAAAAGCTAACTTCTAAGCTATCCTGCCCCAGTTCCTGTCCTACACTCAGATGTAACCAACTCTCATATGCACTCACATGAATTTTACTCTCTCTAGAATCTACTATTATATGCACTGCTGCCCAATTTACCACTTTCCTGACACAATCTTCAATCAAATTTAACAGTAGCTTGATTTTCTCCTTATTTAAAATATGACAAATGGTTTAGTTGTGTGCATCAATGAAATGCATGCATGCTGCACTGCTAAAAGTCTTGCATGCATGCATGTCAAATCTCATCCATTTGTTTTACAGCTAGCTTAAACTCCATGTGCTCGCATTAATATTTAACTAGAGCTTGATTTTCTCCTTTAAAAGTTTCTGCTCACCATCTGCTATTAATAGTGAAGGATGGTTTAAAAACTATACTATATTTTCACCAAACCAGGGGGCAGGGGCATTTATGTTGTTGGCCTATCCACTACTTATACTAGCGGATTCCACTAGTATTAGTAGCGGATGACAGGCCTTTTCTAAATCTGGGCCGTTCTTACTTGCCATGGACTACCAAAGATCTGTTTGTCCTTATATAGTCCATAGCAAGCATTTGTTGTGGATTACTTCCCCACATATATATATATATAATATGTAGATAAATAGATAGATAATATCTCTGTGTTTTTGACATTTGGTTATTAGTTCTTGCATTTATCCAATTACTAAGTATATTTAATTTATTAACATTATATTATCCTTGTGTTTATCTTTTTTATTTTTCTTATGATCTTTATATTTCCTCTTTAATATGAGATTCTTTTTCAGTTGACCCTTAGTAGTTTAAATAAAAGGTATTGTTGTGTTAGGTTGAGTTGACATTTTTTATTTTGGGGAAGTATTTTTGACCGAAAAATAGATCTTAGTATAACAACAGAAGTCCTATTAAATTTCCTGTTCATGAATACCTTATGCATGAGGTTCATCATACTTGTTAGGGGAGGGGAGTTGATTTTCCCACGGCTTGATACCTAAAAATATAATGAAGGATAAATAACATAATCAAAAATCAAAAAAGAAAAAAGAAAGAAACAATTGGAACCAGGTAAGTGTTGCAGTGTTATAATACAGTTGGAGAATAATAACCAATGAAATCGAGAAGAAAAAATCATGAGAACAAGCAGATTTCACCAGAACCTCATCCATCTTGATGTATCCAAATGGTAATCTGGGGTCACTTTCATCAATCATCTGTTTCAATAGCTTCTTCAGATCTGTTCCCCTGCCAATGCCTATCCATCCCCACTGTTCAGCCAAATTTAGCATTTCTGTAAGATAGGTTTCACTGTGAAGCGGTCCTGTCCAAAGAGGCCCTGAAACAACTAGCGAATCTGGAACCTGGAAGAACTAGGAAGACTCAGAATTTTTGGCAATTATCAAAAGAACAGACCAAGAGATTAGTTCCAAAACTTAGAGATAGGGATATAATCAAACAGCTTCATACATGTGTCCTTGTTCTTTCTATATTATTAGGGGAAATAAAGATGACATTGATAGCATAAAATGCAGAGGATTTTGCCTTATTTTAAAATATGGAAAGAATAAACTATCAACCACTAATGCCATAGCAAGATGGACTAGGAGAAGATACAGAAGTTGTCAACATATGTTAATATGTTCAAAGTACCAACAAACACAAACACGAATCTACTTCTATTAGAGAAGACCGCGAAGAGATCAACCCATACATTTGCATTGCAGGAACAACTGATCTGCCCAAGTTTGTCCCACATAATTGCTTGAGAATTCCCACACTCAATGCAGTAGCTGATAAAACTATAATGCCTACTGTAAACAACAGAATAAATTACAGTTATATCAAGGTTAGACCTAATATTATGTATTTGAAGCAGAATCACATCCAAATATCACCTGTTATTGGGAGGCTTTCCTCGATTAAGACGGAGCAAAACTCTAAACACAGGTCCATGGTATGAATAGTATGAGAAAAGTGGCATAACATGGTAACCCAGCACAGAAGCTTCACGAACAGCCCCGGCTATAAGCATTCTCAAACCAAGCTCATTGGAATATGGCATAGGACAAACATATGCTCCATAAGAAGCTAAGGAACTACAATAACAGAAGCAATTCAATAAGTAATCTGGCAAGTGAATCATAAGCTTTGGGCACTCAATAATTAAGAACCTTAGTCATATTATCAGAACTACATTATCATGTCGTAGCGGGGAAAAAAGTGTAACTTGATTTTGGTGCGGTATTGAGCACAACAATATTGAAAGTAAAACAAAATAAAATACTTTCTCCGCTCCAAAATATAATACAATTATCAATTTTTTAAAATAACTTGAAAAATTTTCAAACTCAAAAAATTGACAAGGATTCATTTAGTTTTAGCCAATACAATGATGAATATTTAAACTATCTCAAACCTGAAAATAATATTAATTAATTGTAATTTGAAAGATTTATTATTTCAATTTTTTTAGAAAAATTTGAAGTTCGAATATATTCAAATTGAATTTCACCAAGTGAATAATGATTATATAATTCGGAAAGGTGGGGTAAAATATTACCTTGAGCCCAAGTATTAACTCAAGATACATTAATCAGAGGAACAGAGCTAGAACAACTTGAAAAGTTAAAACCGAAACAGAAAACTCACTGATGAGGGCGATGACCACCGGAAGTGTAACCATCAGTGGATGTAATATAAAGCAAGCCACCGAATTTCAAAGCACCAAATGCAGACCTCAAGTAAGTCGAATCACTCCCAAAAGAATCAACATCAATGAAATCATAGTAATCCCTTTGAAGATAGCATTCTGTCATTACCCGATTCGCATCGTTATTTGTCACAACCCACCTCCTCTCCTCCGCTGAACCTCTTGAAACCCGCGAAAGATTAGACAGTACAACCCTCCTATGGTCATCATTTGCATCATTTGCCAATACAAAATCAGCTTTCGATTCCACCAAGTAACGAAGAGATCGAATTCCGCATCCACACATAGCGTCTAAAACTCGGAGACTGCCGCCGTTGGATTTCTTATGGAGGGCGGCCGCCAGAACTCCAAGGTCGCGGCCGGTTGCGCTTTCATGGCGGAAGAATGTGTCACCGATACCAAATTCCAGACCCCTTTCGATTTGGTAATCTGATTTGCAGAATATGGGGGTGTTTGGTTTAGGGTTAGGTTTTTTGGGTCTGTCAACAACGACGGCGTGGGAATATAGGGTTTTAGGAAATAGGAAAATCATGGCGGGAAATAATTGGCCGATTTTCCGGATAATTAGATATACTCATCTCTCTTTTGTCGTTGTCGTCAGGGGCCGTTTGTTTACGAGTCTAAATTTGATCGAATAAATTATTTGAATGGATTATTTTATAAGGAAAATCATGGCGGGAAACATTTGGCCGATTTTTCGGAAAATTAGATATACTCATGATTCATCCCTCTTTTGTCGTCGGGTTATCTATATAATAAAATAAAATTCATTTTAAATTTGTTTTTATTATAAATACAAGAATGGTTCAAATTTAGTCTCAAATTTTTTAACTTAATCTAAATGCTCATATTTCATTTCTATATAATAAAACACAACTCATTTTGAATTTTTTTTTATTATAAGCACAAGAATGGTTCAGATTTAATCTCAAATTTTTCAACTTAATCTAAAGGCTCACATTTCATCTCATACAAAAAATTCCCGCTCAAATTTCTCTCTCTTCCTTTCTTTCTCTCTCATCTACTCCTCTTTTTCTCTCTCCTCTCTCCTATTTTTTCACCTTCTTTCTTCTCTCTCCTCCTATTTTTACTCTTCATTCTCTTTCTCTCTCCTCTTCCTAAGTCTCTCTTTTCATCTTCTTTCATTTACTTAATTAATTATTATTTTAATGTTTTATTTTAAATTTTAATAATTTTTTGGAGTGTATATATATGCATACATTTAAAATATATAATACATAAAAAAACTTTAATGGTAAAAAGATAAAATTAAAAACAAGATCATAACTTATTTATAAAAAAAATCAATTACAAAATAAATTCTTTTTCTTTTTTCTAGACAAAGAACAAATAAAAAAAATTGTCAACTGGTATCCCTTTTAATCTTATTATTTTATCTCTGTTTTTACAATGGATACCGCCCAAATTATATTGGGCTAATGACAAAGTTTAAGAATATTCAAACAATACTCTAAGTATTTTGAAACAACAAATGTGTCTTTTTTGGCCGGACCAACTAATTTTTCGCCGAAAATTGTCACGTATGTGTCAAGGAGAGAGAAGAGAGAAAAGAAGGAGTAGAAATAAAAAATATTTTCTTTTTTCTTTTTTCTTATTTTTTTTCTTCTTTATCAATTTCCACTCTCCTCTACTCCTCATTTTCTCTCTCTTTTCTCCTATTTCTTCCGTCTTCTCTCTTTCTTTCTCCTCCTATCCTTGCTCCTCCTTTTCTTTCTCTCTCCTCTTTTCTGTTTCTCTCTCCTCTTCTTGGGTCTCTCTTCCCCTTTTTCTCCATTTACTTAATTAATTATTATTTTAATATTTTATTTTAAATTGTAATAATTTTTTGGAGTGTATATATATGCATACATTTAAAATGTATAATACATAAAAATAACATCAATGGTAAGTAGACAAAATTAAAAATAAGATCATAACTTACTTATAAAAAAAACAATTACAAAATAAATACAAAATCAAAAAATTAAATAGATTATTTTCTCTCTGTTTTAACAATGGATTTTGATGTTATTGATTTTTAAAAAAAATTAAGTTTTGTTTTATATATAACGTTTGATTTATCAACATGTTTTTTGTTTGTCTAATTTAATATTACTTATTTTTTTAGAGTGTGATTATGTGTATACAATTAAATTGTTGAGGATTTATGATTTTTATTTTTTATTTTTACCAATTTTGTAGTTGAGAGTTTTAGTTTCGTAATCTCAATGTTGTTTTGTAGCCTTTAAGCTTTTGTTCTGACGTATAATTTGAATCTTTTGTTGGGTCTCATTTTTTAAAACTCTAAATTTGTTTGAACATTTCATAATTTGAAGCATCGATCAATATTGAAATCTCAATCTTTTCCAGTTGTTTAAGCATATTTTGATCTTTTTTATAACATACCTTTCAAGTTATTAAATTCAATATGCTATTGATCGAGCATCTTACTATAGAACAATGTGTTGGATGCAAATGTTGCTATGATGTTTTATTTTTGCATCAAACACAAACTTTATTATAATTATAATGTTGATAAATGGTTGGGTAGATAGTTCTGTTAATGCAACATTTTATTGTCGTGTTACCTCACGTTGCTATATATACAAAGTGAAAAACGATACGATATACGTTAAATCTGTAGGGTTATCGACAGATAAAGGCAGCGGAATTTAAAATTTTTAAAACTATTTCGAAACCCTAAAACAGGATCCATGCGAAAAACAAATTAATTCAAAGGTTTAGATTTGCTTTACCGATTATCCGAGCTTGAATGCAACGATGAAATTCTGGAACGGCTTCGAATCTCCAACGCAATCCAACGGAACTGCGTCTCTACGGTATCCACACGAACGTCCCACAAATCGTCACATGATCTGCAGCAAAGAGAACTCCAGTACTAGCCGCCAAAATTTGAATTTTCTCAAGTGTTGCTCTCAACTCTCTTTTCTAAAACGGCTAGGGTTTTTCTTTTAGTTTCACGTAAACAAGACTGCTGATATATCTGATATATATAGCGTCCAAAAAGTTAAGCAAAACCCTAATCCTATTAGGAAAGTAAAATCCGAATATATATATATATAATATTTTAATTAAGTCTTACTTAATTAATATATATAGAAATATATATACAAATTATCCTGTTAATTTAAATTCGTAATTTAAATACTATCAATCATATTGACATATTTAAATCATATTGACATATTTAAATCCTTACAATTTAAATTAATTCTCTTTTAATTACGTTCTAAGTGTGTGACCCTATAGGTTATTATTATATTGACAATAATTTTAAAATCATATTATAAAATTATAAACAGTGAGTGGCGTCTAGTAATGCATCACTGCTACCCAAATAATAATAAGATCGATGATTCGATGTAACCTTTTCGTGATCAATGTTTCAATGTAATTTAATCCTTTTTACCTTGACATACTATATTAAACTCGAGCCATGGAATGTGTCATACTCTTCATAATTTAATCTGAGTTTTCTTGATCAATGAGTAGACTATATGAAACAAATCACTATTTGAGCATGGTCATGCATTTCATAGTCCTACTCAATCAAGAGGCCTGTGAATATCACCCCTAATATATAGGAGGGTTAAATTTCATCTAGATCACTCATATTCCTCACACGATTCATGATGTACCCAATAATCACCTTTATTGTCCACCCAATTAAAGGTGACCTTTGATGATATCAAAGTACATAAATACTCGTATAGTAATATAGTGATTTTAGGTCGAAGGACCATTACATCATTGTCACTATGAGAATTGCTTATGACACTTTGCATAATGCTCCACGTAGAATTCTCATGATGGGTCTGTCCAGTACATTGTTCTATAACATGTACCTATGCATTGACTTAATATCTCATATATTAATGACCAATGAGATTTGGTCATCAATCAATCCACATACTAGTCTCAATGTATCATTGTTGTCCCATTCTCAATGATACTCGACTAGGGACATTTAAGAGTAATGATACTAATTGTAATTATATAATCTCATGTTCAAGTCACATACTTGAAGCTATATAATTTGTATCATTATTCTAAGGACTTTTTTATTATGCTAACATTTATATAACACAGTAAATGAAACCATAATAAAATAATTCATTTATTCAATCAAATATCAAAAAAAATATTAAGCAATTACATTAAATAATTGGCCTCTAGGGCATAAACTCTAACAAAATCAACAAAATAATAGTTAATTTTTTATGAGTTTGTAACGTTAACTACTTATACATGATTATAATGGTTTTGGATATGAAATGATGGTTGTTTTGATGGTTTGGATATGTATTAATGATTGTACGTTTTGTAGATACTTTTTAGATTTTTCTGGATATCTATTGTTAAAAGAAACTCTGCCGAAATTTCTTGGAATTAGTAGCGACTAGCTTGACGTTTTGGTGGTTAGATATGTGTTGATGATTGAGTATGCATTATTTATTGTGGTTGTATGGTGAATTATGATAATTGGTATGTGTGATTGTAAGTTATTTTAGGTTGCAAAGAGTTTTTAAGTAATGTAGTATTTTTCAAATTTTAATCTAATTTTTCGTTACTCCGTGTCTTCAGGCACGGGTAATTACTAGTTTGTTTATAAGTCTAAATTTGACCGAATAAATTATTTAAATTATTTATTTTATGAATTTTAAATTTTGAATATGTCTGAATATATTTGAATAATTTATTCAAAAAATTGTGGTTAAATCGATAAGAACTAATGTTGAATGATATTTTAAATTATATACATTCATTGACAATTAAAAATTATATTCAATATCCATCTTATTTTATTATTATTGAAAATAATTTTGTTATGTACAACTTGTTTTTTATTTTTCTTTCACAAATTGGTCAATAGCCAATTTAATGAATATTGTTGTACTCTTTTATTTTTTGTTTTTATTTTATAGAATGATAGAATGTTATTAATATTTTTAGTGTTTTATTCTTAGAATTGTATTACTAATAGTCCACTACTATACTCCATCAAAAAACACCTTTGTCTATTTTTTGATTTTACTTAACAACTTAATAACTCATGCAAAACACAAATAATTAAACTTCAAAACAACATATTTATGCAATAATAATAATAATATAAAATTTTGAATACCATTTCAAATCATATAAGACGTATTAGTTGGTAAATGAGGGTGCATAGACACATGGTACGAGAACTGAAATTACATTTATTAAAATAAGAAACATGGTCGTTTATGAGCAAGGGCGGGAGCCTAATCAAGGGAGCCCCAAAATTTTATTATATATATATGTGTGTGTAAAATTAAAAATATAAATATATAATGATATAGGTATACAGTCTGCTGGAGAATGTTTCAGAATTAATTATTTTCATGTTATAGTTGATATGGTTATTACTCAACTGAAGAATAGGTTTTTACAATTGCAAACATTTGAAGATATTTTTGTATTCTTATATATATAATCCAAAAATATTAAGAATACTAGATGATATCAAATTGAAAGAACGTTGTGTTAATCTTGAAAAGGCTATAAAATATGACAAATTTTCTAATGTTAATTCAAATGATTTGTTTTCAGAATTGCAAGTATTACAAGTGACTTTGCCAATAGAAATAGAGTTATCCATTGAAATTCTAGAGTTTGTAAAAGCTTTGTATTGTTTTCCTAATATTTCAATTGCTTACAGTGTATTACTAACTATTCATGTGACAGTGACATTTGCTAAAAGAAGTTTTCCAAAGTTGAAATTGTTGAAAAATTATTTGCGGTTGACTATGACACAAGAAAGGTTAAATAAGTTGACAACCATGTGCATCGAGAAGGATATGTTGGACAAGTTTGATTTTGAACATTTAATTGAAGATTTTGCCTCTAGAAATACTAAAAGAAATATCTTTCAATGAATATATTCTCATATATTTTGTTGTAGTCAAACTATTTAATCGAAGTTGTCATACATTTTGTTGTAGTCGAAGTTCTCATATATTTTGTTGGAGTCGAAGTTCTCATATATTTTGTTGTAGTCAAACTATTATATTTTAAACTCCAGAAAAACATTTTTTTAGATACAGTTTGTACTTTTTATTTATTTATTTTTACTTTTTTTTGTGAAAACAATATTTCGAAAAGGGTCTCGTTTTCATTTTTCGCCTTGGGCCACCAAAATCTCAGGAACGCCCCCGATAAGAAATTTAGAATATTTATACATTTAGTTTATAAATTTAAGAAGTGATAAATCTGCTCGCAAAAAGAGGAGAACCAAAATGATTTTTAGACTTCTGACTCAACAAAATATAAGAGAAAAAAAATACAATGTATTTAGTTTATGAATTCAAAAAATAATTGTAAATAAATATATATCACGCAAAACAAAAATTTTAACAAACCTTTAAGTTGTTGAGTCATTAAAAAAATTCATTGAGTTATTTGAGATCAACGAAAACGACAAATGTTTATCTTGTTATATTTTGGTATTGATTGATAATTAGCAAAACATTGGAGTTTTGGTTTGTTTTTAATAAAAGTGATATGAATTTCTAATATAAACACTCGTTAATATCTATATTATTATTAAAGAAGAGCAAGAGAGATAGTTAGGTGGTGTTTGATAAAACCGCGTGTTAAAATTTGAACAGTTTAGACATCTGAATAATATAGAGCCTTTGTCCAGAATTGTATCTGAATAAAAAAATATTGTTTGATATTTAATTTTTTTTAAATGTCTGAATAACAGTAATTTACTATTTTAACCCTCTGAACAGATAATTACATACAGAGAGAAAAAGACTTGTGGAGAGAGAAAGTGCAGGAATAAAGCACCAAGTCGGGCTTTGACGAAGAAACAGAGGAAGTATCGATCAAAACAAAACATGCCTCCCAAGAAATACTCCAACATCACTGCTCCGCCGAGGCGTACCACTCGTGCCACCGCCCACAAATCTATAATTCCCTCTAATCTCCCTCCCAGTGCTGCCTCCGCTAAATCTTCCACTGCCGTCGATAATTATCCAGAAATTCGCACCACCACCAAAGAATCACCACCCCCTTCTACAACCTCCTACAAACATAAAAATGCACCAAAATCTTCTCATGGAACAGCCCTACTGCCTCATTTTAGGTCTTCAGATTACGGATTTTGAGGGGTTGCACGCGCATATGAATTGGAGAAGGGCTTTGATGAGGAGGCGGGAGAGGATGTTGAGAATGACGTCGTGGGGGAGCTTGCAGTTTGATAGGGGCCCGAAGATTTGGTTTTCCGGTGGGGTTTCCGGCTTTTTCCCTTTTTTCCAGTCGGCATTTTTCTAGTGGTGATGAGAGGAGAACAGA
Organism: Aralia elata; assembly: GCA_034770075.1. Taxonomy (NCBI): domain Eukaryota; kingdom Viridiplantae; phylum Streptophyta; class Magnoliopsida; order Apiales; family Araliaceae; genus Aralia; species Aralia elata. Next base: position 544,831 of record CM068385.1, on the reverse strand, counting down.
GCCGAGTGCAAAGGATGCATATTGATTAGGGTTATTGGGGGCTAAAAGAGCAATTTTGTAATATTGAAGAGGTCATTTTTGTCCAAAAATAGTTAATTTCATTTAGATGTGTCTCTAAATAGTTCAGAATTATTTTTGTGTCTAACCGATTAAAAGGCAAAATTTTTTTTTGCCAAATAAGTTTTGCCTTTGATCGAATCAAAGACATATCCATTAAGAGCTATTCACATGTAAACAAACACAACCTTACTCTGTGTCAGGTAACTAATACTCTGTAAAGGTAATGCATTAACACTAATGCTACGCTTGGATTGAAAAAATGGAATGAACAGTAGAATGATTCATTCCATTCTAGTTGGAATGAGTTATTTCATATGCTCTCCCTCTCTTAAGAAACCAAACACAATTTTTTTCATTCTAATCGCAACCAAACATAATTTTTTTATTCCATAAGAATGAGTCATTCCATTCCCACTTTCATTACTCCAATCCAAACGTAGCATAAGGATCTTAACTAAATTAGTCTCAAACAATGTGATATTAACTATTTTAACAATATTTTATAACATAAAATAATTAATATAATCATATCACATTATTTAAGATATTTGAGACTCCTCACATTATTTTATATCATGTAAAACAATTTTCTTAATTTAGAAAGAATAAATATTTTGCTAGAGTTAATAGTTAATACAAGATATACTTCTTTTAGAAATTAAAAAAATCAAAGAAAGTCGTTTGTTTTATCAAGGTAGGGAATGATGCTACGTTTGAATTAGTGAAATAGGAGGGAGAATGGAATGACTCATTCCTATGGAATGAAGAAAATTGTGTTTGGTTGCGATTGGAATGAAAAAAATTGTGTTTGGTTTATTGAGAGAGGGAGAGCATATGAAATAACTCATTCCAACTAGAATAGAATGAATCATTCCATTCTTCATTCCATTTCTTCAATCCAAACGTAACATGAGAGAGAGAGAGTTGTTTGAACGGTTTTTTTAGAGTTTTGTTGAATTTGTAATTTAATCAATTTTTGAATTTTAAAATGCATTTATAATTCAATTTACATTTTATTTTAGGTGTGTTTAAAGTTATTTTTTAGATGCGTTTAAAGTTATTTTATTATTAGACAAAAAGGTGTCATATAATTACGTGAATTATTATATAAAACGAGTGTTTCTTCACTTTACAAAATATTATTATTATAAAGATCACCTGACGCCACCTCCAATTCCCTCTTATTAATATTATTTTCCCTTTCCTCCTTGGCAGGAACATTGAAAAGAAGTATGGTTGCATTATGATTTAATTTAACCTTGAAGAAGACGTAAAATTGAGAATAGATCCAATCGTATACAGTTAAACTTTCTCTCGCCTCTTTTGTTGTGCCAACATTTGGCCATCTCCAGCTAAGATTTTAGATCAAATCCTCGATCAAAGTAGGATTACAATAAGAATCGGTGTAAAGTTCCCATTTTTTTTAATCTTAAATATAGAGATCTAATAAAATACAACCAAACTTAAGTGTTGTGGTATATGTAATTTGCAGACGATATATATATATATAGATATATATATATATATATATATATATATATATATGAGTCCGGATCTTAAGCATACCTTCTTAAATGGCATACCAAGCATACCCCATTTAGCGACGTATGCCATTTAAGAGGGTATGCTTGGTATGCCATTTAAAAGGGTATGCTTAAGATCCATTCTGATATATATATATATATGGGCCCTAATCCGTGTCCGGTTGTCACGGACACTATTCCAGCAACCAAGCTATCATTCGTTGATTAAATGAATTAATGGCTGAGATCAAAAAAAAAAAAAAAAGACCAGCCGCTACATGTTGTAGCGGCACTGCCAAATTACTAAAAAACCCCCAAGTTTCTAATATAATAATATATTAACATCACATCATACATATATATATAATAATAATATATTTTCCTCCTTGCCGCTACATGTACAACATATAACGGCTGGAGTTTTTTTTTTTTTTGCCATCCTTTGTCCCACTTTGTTGTCCCACTCACATCTTGGTACATTTTTTTGTTTTCAACACAAGTGAACTAATATTAATATAAAAATAAATATTAATATTGTTAATTATTAATATTAATATAAAAATCACATTATTAATATTGTTAATTATTAATATTAATATAAAAATCACTTTTAAAAATCATATGTTAATATTAATATTAATATTAATATTAATATTAACATTATTATTATTACTATCATATGCTAATATTAATAATAATAATAATATTAATATTAACATACGATTTTTAAAAGTGATTTTTATATTAATATTAATAATTAACAATATTAATAATGTGATTTTTATATTAATATTAATAATTAACAATATTAATATTTATTTTTATATTAATATTAGTTCACTTGTGTTGGAAACAAAAAAATGTACCAAGATGTGAGTGGGACAACAAAGTGGGACAAAGGATGACAAAAAAAAAAAAGACTCCAGCCGCTACATGTTGTAGCGGCAAGGAGGAAAATATATTATTATTATATATATATGATTTGATGTTAATATATTATCATATTAGAAACTTGGGGTTTTTTTAGTAATTTGACAATGCCGCTACATGATGTAGGGGGCTGGCCTTTTTTTTTTTTTTTATCTCAGTCATTAATTCATTTAATGATAGCTTGGTTGCTGAAATAGTGTCCGTGACAACCGGTTGCCACGGATTAGGACCTTATATATATATATATATATATATATATATATATACACACACACACATACATGTTGGGGCGCGAATTACCAGGCCCAAGTGGCTATATTAATTTCTTGGCCCAATCCAAATTAAGGGTTGTTGAACTTTACTCGTGAATTGGGCTATAGCCCATGAGAAAGAAACCCCTTTGTGAAGGAAACTTTTCTGTCAGAACGGAACAGTGAGGATGTCTGTATATCCCTGTTCCCAAAGGTAGGTGTCAGGATTTTATTCGGCGCCTACCTTCTTTCAAGGAGATGCAGTCAAATCCCATTAAGGAATCTAACCTAATGGGTGGACTTATTGGATATTTGGGGATATGCGTGACGTCAATCGAGTGGATACTATAAATACTAGGCTTAAATCCCATTTTAGAGGTAATCAATATTTTACAGCACAAAAAGCTTACAACCTCCATTGTTAAAACCTTATTCAGCCTGTACTATTCTCACGCCTGAGCTATCCCCGGCGGCAAAACCGCCCGGAACTCTGAGTGTGGTCTCGTTATTGTGCAGGATTGGCGCGTTCTTGGTGATTGGAGCGCGTTGTCAAATCTTGGCGTTAACAATACATATAACAAACAATGTTGTACCGTATGATTTGGATACACATAACAAACAGTGTTGTACCGACTGTACAACACTGTTTGTTATATGTATCCAAATCATACCCAAAACACTGTATTATGAAAAAATTTTAGTACAAAAAACAACTATACATTTTTTATTAGTTGTTTTGAAAAAAAATTGAAAAATAAAATAAAATTTTGGGGTCTGTATTTGATCAGGTCCGGGAGTCCGGACCTGATCCTGGACGTGTGTGTGTGTGTATATATATATATGACTAATATTTTAAACAATAATGTTTGGACAATATTTTTTGTGTGTGTGTTTATTCACACTTGTTCGGATATAAATCCTAGCAGGATGGATTGAGCTTCTTATGTTGGGCTCGACCCAAAGGCCAATCACATCTAGTGGATTATATGAGGACTCTCCAGTCCGCAAAGGCTTGGGCCAGTATATTAAGCCCCTGTGGTTCCTTAATGGATTATACTTCTATTGGGTTAGGGTAGTTGAATCCGGGTCTAATAAGGATTCTGGACAGAACACTCTTAATAGGAGTAGAAAGTAGCCAAGTGAATCCTTATAAATACCCAAGTAACCATGAAGGCCAGGTACAACACTTTTACCCTACTAAATATTTGACCTCCATTGTTAGCGCACCTTGAGCCTGTTACTTACTCTTACACCCGAGGAGTCTCCACGCGGCCCAAGCCGTTGGGACTTTTGTGCAGGTACACGCGCGGACAAAATCAAGCGTTAACATTGGCGCTAGAAGGAGGGCCCTTTTAGTAGCAATTTGTTTGGCTAATTGGAACGAGTTCGCATGGCAACTTCACGTTCACAACGAAGCCAACATGATAACAATGGGCCAGCTCGGTCTCGATCCCACCGTGAGACGGCAGTAGAGAGGGAACAGCGTCTCCAGCAAATCCTCGACCGCAAAAAAGCTCTCGATCTCCAGCAAGAAGAGCTTGACAAACAATACATGGAATTAAATGAGGCTGGACAGGACCTGTTGAGCGAGAGAGGCTCGGCCTCCCGCTCCATACCCCACCGACGTAGAGATGACCGATCTAGGAGACGGCATCGGGACGACAGTCTGGTCCAATCTGACACAAATAATACCAGGGATCTAAGAAAGCGAGCCCGGTCACCATCACAAAGAGACCGTCGCGAAGGTCCCCGACGAAGCCCTGGAAGGAGTCGCACCGGAGAATCATCTCCCCGAAGGGCAACCAACCCTCGGGGACAAATAAGCCTCGGGCTTCTCCTTTCACCAGAGATCTTGCTAACACAAAGATCGATAGAAGGAATAAGGTCCCTCGAACCTGGAGATGTACGACGGAACGGGAGACCCCCATGACCATACCTTCACTTTTGAGCAGGTCATGCTCTTCCATGGTCACAATGAGGCGGCCATGTGCCATCTATTCCTTTCCACCTTGAAGAAAACTGCTCGAGAGTGGGTCATCTCCCTTCCCTCCTCATCTATAAGTTCATGGGGCGATTTGCAAGAGCAATTTCACACCCGCTTCGGAAGCAACAAGAGGCGGGCTAAGATGATCACGTCCCTAATGCATGTTAAGCAGAGACCTAACGAGACACTTCGGTAGTATATCAAGAGGTTCCGGGAAGCTGCAGCCGAAGTCAACGACATAGACCCAAAGCAGGTTATCCACTTCCTGACCATGGGACTAAACGTGGACAAGTCCAGCAGGTTGATCGAGGAAATTATCTCAAAGGCTCCCGAGTCTCTGCCCGAAGCATATGAAAAAGTGGATAAGTTTGTTGAATTGGAAGGGGCGCTTGCTAACCTTCGGGGAACCTCGAAAAATATAGGTGATTTTCACCAGAGAGATTCCCGAGGGGAAGACGCCGATAAAAAGCACGATGACAATAAAAGGAGTGGCAAGAAAGATTTCCAGGATAGTCGATAACGAAAAAATGGAGGCCCGAAGGAAAGAGGGAATCGGGATAATGACAAAGACTACACCCCTCTGACCTTAAGCCGAGCCGTCATCATCAAGGAAATCAAGAACCAGCCCTTCTATGAGAAACCGCCGAAGATCAGAGTCTTTGCCAAACAGAAGAATGGGGACAGATACTGTAACTATCATGAGGCAAAGGGGCACGATACCGAAGAATGTTATCAGCTGAAGGACTTTCTGGAAAGACAGGTCCGAAAAGGGAATCTGGACTGTTACATTGCCGATCAATACAGATCAAGCCCCTTCGATCGGCTAGCACCACCGCCATCTTCGGGAGCGGTAAAGGGTGTCGTGGATTGTATATCTGGTGGACCAATATCAGCACTATCCAATAGAAAAAGAAAAGCTTTCGGCCGGGAGGTCCATCAGTTGTCCGGACAATCTAAGACTACCCCGACAGAACCTATAACCTTTTCTGATTATGATTACCCACCGGGAATGGTTATGCCGCATCAAGATGCCTTGGTTATCACAGCTCAGGTAGGGACCATGGATCTGAAATGAATGTTGGTGGACAATGGGAGTTCGGTGGATGTACTCTACAGCCACGCCTACAATCGGCTGGATCTGGGGGGAAGGAAGTTAGAGATCTGCAATGAGTCCCCGCTATATGGCTTCGGGAACAACCCAGTCCGAATAGCAGGGACGATAGAGTTACCAGCGATCTTCGGCACGACTCCCAAACATGCCTCCATCATGATAAGGTTTTATGTGGTCCAAGTGGAGAGCAACTACAACGCCATTCTCGGAAGGACAACTCTAGCAGCTTTGAAGGCAGTCACCTCCATTCCACATCTGAAGATGAAATTTCCTACCGAGAATGGGATTGGGGAAGTGGCTGGCGATCAGGATTTATCTAGAAGGTGTTATCTCCAGACTATCCAGGCGACTTCTGTGGGGGTTAGTAAGCAAAAAACCACGATGAAGATCGAACTAGAACCCTTTACAGAAGGAGGCTCCGAGCCGATAGCTACGCCTGCCGAAGAAACCGAAGAGATTCCATTGTTTCAGGAAGATAACGCCAGGACAGTACAAATTGGTACCGGTTTGGAAACGGGCGTTAGAGCCAGACTCATCGAGTTGGTGAAAGAATATTCAGACATATTTGCATGGACGCCAGCTGACATGCCGGGAATAAATAGGGATGTGGCCGAACATAAATTAAGTGTCAACCCCAGCCACAAGCCCGTTAAACAGAAGAGGCGTAATATAGCTCCCGAGCGACAAAAGGTGATAGATGAAGAGATTGAAAAGTTATTGGCTGCCAACTTCATTTATGAAATAACTTATCCGGAATGGCTTGCCAATGTGGTGCTGGTGAAGAAGCATAACGGGAAGTGGAGGATGTGTGTAGACTACACGGATCTGAACAAAGCTTGCCCGAAAGATTACTATCCTCTCCCGAACATCGATCAGTTAATTGATTCTACTGCGGGACACACTTTAATGAGCTTCTTGGATGCTTTTTCCGGGTATAATCAGATTGCCATGCACAAACCAGACATCCCGAAGACATCCTTAATTACTCACCGAGCAATCTACGCCTACAAAGTCATGTCGTTCGGTCTGATTAACGCCGGGGTAACTTATCAACGAATGATGAATAAGGTGTTCAGAGACCAGATCGGCAGAAATATGGAAGTCTACGTGGATGATATGATCGTCCGAAGCATGGGGGATGAAGACCACTTGTCAGATATAGAAGAATGCTTTCGGAATGTCAGAATCCACAACATGAGACTTAACCCCGCTAAGTGCACTTTTGGCCTCGGGTCAGGTAAATTCTTGGGGTACATGGTTAGCCGACGAGGGATAGAAGCTAATCCCGAAAAGATATCGGCTATCCTCGAGATGCAATCCCCAAGGAGTTTTAAAGATGTTCAAAGGTTAACGGGGAGACTCGCCGCCCTTCGGAGGTTCGTGGCCCGATCAGCAGAGAAGTGTCTGCCATTCTTCAATACTCTGAAAGGGGCTCAGAACCAGAAGACGTTCGTTTGGACGGAAGAGTGCCAGCTTGCCTTTGAACAGATCAAGCATTATATTTCTTCTCCTCCTATCCTCAGTAAAGCTCTTCCCGACGAAGACCTACAATTATACCTATCGGCAACACAGTTTGCGGTCGGGTCAGCTTTGATAAGGGAGGACACACAGAGCCAGAGGCCAGTCTATTATGTAAGCCATGCTCTTCGAGATGCCGAAACTAGGTATCCAAACTTAGAGAAGTTGGCTTACGCATTAGTCATTTCTAGTCGAAAGCTTCGGCACTACTTTCAAGGGAGAACCATCACAGTATTTACAGATCAACCCCTGCGGAAGGTATTGTATCGTCCCGAATCATCGGGGAGACTAGCAGCATGGGCTGTAGAGCTAAGCCAGTTTAATATTGACTTCCGGCCTCGAACAGCAATCAAGGCGCAGGCTCTGGCTGATTTCATTGTTGAGTGTTCTTTCCCTGAGGAGAAGGGTGAAGAGCCAGCTAAATTACCAAATCCAACTACAGACTTGCCATGGACATTATTTGTGGATGGATCTAGCATCGGATCTCGCAGTGGAGCAGGAGTGATCCTTACTTCTCCCGAAGGATTCAGGGTCCAGCAATCTATTAGGTTCGGGTTCACAGCTACCAATAACATAGCTGAATATGAGGCACTTACAGCAGGCCTAAGATTGGCCCGGAGTCTTGAAGTGAAAAACCTGATGATATACAGTGACTCCCAACTCGTGGTAAAACAGGTTTTGGGGGAATATGAAGCCAGGGAACCACATCTTCAGGCCTATTTGCAGCTGGTGCGGACGCTCCTCGGCCACTTCCCCAAATATGAGATCATCGGGGTGGTCAGAGCGGATAACGCCATGGCTGATGCTCTTTCAAAGCTTGCGACAACCGACCAAGGGGATTTGGAAGGATTTGTTTATATAGAAACTCTTCAGGAACCAAGCACAATGGTTCAGACAATAATGGATATTGAATCCGAGGATTCCTAGATGACCCCTATAGTCAAGTTTTTGAAAACTGATGAGTTGCCCGATGACCGAGCATTGGCCCGACAGATTAAATTCAAAGCCACAAAGTACTGTCTTATTAAGGATACACTATACAGGAAATCCTATTCGTCGCCCTTACTTCGGTGTCTTGGTCCCAGAGAATCTGATTATGCTTTTCGGGAAGTCCATGAAGGGATATGCGGAGATCATGTGGGAGCGAAGACATTGGCACATAAAATCTTGCGACAAGGATATTTTTGGCCGACTATGCTTCAGGACGCCAAAGACTTCGTCAAAAAATGCCATAAATGCCAACTGTTCGCCTCGATACCACACCAGCCTCCCGAAGAACTTACACCTATATTGTCTCCCATCCCTTTCGCAGTTTGGGGAATAGATCTTCTCGGGCCACTACCTCAGGGTAAGGGTCAGGTAAAATTTGTTATTGTGGCAATAGATTACTTCACCAAATGGGTCGAAGTTAAACCTCTAGCAAAGATCACTGAGAAGACATGTCTTCAATTCCTCAAAGAGCAGGTGGTCTATCGGTTCGGAATTCCCAAGGTCTTAGTCTCTGACAATGGTCTTCAGTTCGTAGGAAAAGAGTTCGAAGGTTTTTTGACAGAGCTGAATATTCAGCACCGACGAACTTCAGTGGCCCATCCTCAAGCGAATGGACAGGTTGAGGTAACAAACAGGCTTTTATTGAACGGTATTAAACGAAGACTTGAAGAGGCAAAAGGAGCCTGGCCCGAAGAGCTTCTGCATGTCCTATGGGCCTATCGGACAACTCCTCGAACCACAACCGGAGAGACACCCTTCAAACTTTCTTATGGGACCGAAGCCTTGATACCTATCGAGATTGGGGTACCTTCCTCCCGAGTCCAAAACTTCGACGAAATTCTCAATAGCGAGGGGCTTCGGGAAAACCTGGACCTATTGGAAGAGGAACGTGATGCCGTGGTTCTCAGATTAGCTACCTATCAGCAGCGAACGACTCGATATTTCAACAAAAATGTCAAGGCAAGAACATTCAAAATAGGGGACTTGGTTCTTCAGCAGGCAGAGGCGTCTACACCTCGGGAAACGGGAAAACTGATGCCTACATGAGAAGGACCGTATAAAGTCATTGAAATATTAGGATCGGGAACCTATAAACTGCAACATCTGGATGGAAAGGAAGTTCCGAACACATGGCACGCTGCTCGGCTCCGAAGATATTATCAATGATACTATGTACTTAGTTTCTTTTGAGGCCTAAATATTGGTCGATATTGATTGTCTTTTCGAGATTAATGAGAATTCTTCTGCTTTATCTTTGTCTGCTGTTTTTACATACACTTTGATATATCGATTAACCTTATTAGTAATTTCCTAATAAAGTTAATGGGGAGAAGGGGTATAGAACAGCTATGCACATTGATAAGTAAGAATTACTCAAGTGAAAAGATAACACTTAAACAAAATCGTCTGGGTTACAAAGTAATGATTTATTCAGTTCAAGTTACATCGTGAAAATTCAAATTACAAAATCAATCTTCGGGAATAATAATCCCCAGTACATCAGGATCATGACCCTTTTCCCTCACCAGTTCTCGGGCAAATTCGAAGCCGTCGTTGAACTCATTCACCATGGCATCCTGGACATCTTCATGGAATTGATCCGAGGTCTTATATTCCTCAATAACCTTTTTCCGAAGACTTAGCGCCAGCACACTGGGTGATGCAGGGGCAATAGGACCCTTCAGCCAATCAGCTTCTTTGGAAGTCCAACCTTCAACGATCGATTGCACATTCTCCTTTAGATTCCTTATCTGATCTGTTTGAAGGCAAATCGTATCGTCTGATTGGCCGAGCTGATCCTTCTGATTTTGGGCGAGCAACTCAAGCTCTTTATTTTTCCCCTCTGCTTCCTCGGCCCGTTTCGCAGCAGTCTCAGCCTGTTTGACGGCCTCTTCTGCCCGTGCCTCAGCTTCGGTTGCTCGTGCATTCGCCGAGAGCACTTGAGCCCTTAAGGCTGACAGCTCTTTCTCGGTCTTGACCTTCTCCGAGCGCAGTCCTTCGTAGTCATTCCTCATAATATGGAAACTATCGTGTTGCGCTCGGAGTTGGGTTCAGACCTTCGCATGAAGTTCCTTAGCCTGAGCACACTCTTCGGAGGACTTCTTCAAGTCGTGTTCCAAGGTCTTTACTCGACCAGAGACCTCGAGAAGAAGATCGTTCCCCTGCAAAACAATGATCGGGAGTCAGAACATAACAACAAAACTGTGGCTATTACTTAAAAAGAAAACTTGCTTACCTTGGTGTGATGCGCGAACAGTTTTTCCATCAGAGCCTTCAGATCCCCCTGATCGGCTTCAGTTACATCAATTAGGATCGGGGGGGGGGGGGATCCGAGGCCCCGACAGAAGTCCCCACTTCTTCCACCCTCGGTTGTTCAGCGGCGGGAGGGGGAGGAGTGGACTCCCTTTGCTTCTTCTTCCTCACCAGTGCCCCTTCATCGGGGTGAGGAGACTCGGCATCGAAGGAGGCTGTTGCAACCAGCTCCTTCGGGGCACCACTGGCTGATCCCCCGGTGGTAGAAGAAGGCTCGATCGGGACCACTTGGATAGGTCCTTCTCTCACCTCAACTGAGGAGTGGCGCACCAGCCTCCTCTTTTTGGGCCTAGGCTCTGCATCTCTCGCTGGCTCCTGGGTCGGGCCAGGTCCAGAAGCTCCTTCGGTAGTTCCCTCGGGCAAGGTTAACACTTTGCTGCCCGAGGCTTTCTTCTGGCATGCCAGCCTCAGCTTTTCAGCACCTGACAGCTTTGTCCTCGGCACACCAGCTGCCTCAAGAATAGCTTCGTTATCAGCGGTCCTTCCAGAGTCAGCCACTGCACAAAAGATACAAGGGATCAGTACATTATCAATTCAGTAATAATATGCATTCGGGAAATTTAAATGGACTTACAGCCGTGATCATGTAACCAGTCTTGGTCATTCAAAAGAAGCCGGTTCCACTTCACCGATGGTCGCTTGGAATACAAAACCTCGAACTCCTCCAACCTTCTTCGGGTAATCTGATTCGGGTTTAATTGGTCTTTGTTCGGGTTAGACCAAGGTCCTACCAACTCAGTGTCCGACCCCTTGATGAGGAACCAATCCCCATGTCATCCCTTGTTACTGGATGGGGTATCCATTAGGGTATCTCTACCCGGATTCTTGATTATTTGATAAAAACCCTTCTCCTTACAGGCGGAGAGGGAAAAGAATTGAAAGAAGAAGTCAAGCTTCGGGGTTATGCTCTCGGACGAGCAGAAAGCTATGAAACTATTTAAGTGAATGAAAGAATTTGGGGATAATTGATTTAAACTAAGTCCTACTGTATGAAGGAGCTCTACAACGAAAGGGCGGAGTGGAAAGCGCACCCCGAAGAGAAGCAATTGGCGGTGGATCAGGATCCACCCCCATTCGGGTTGCCAGTACACCCTTTCTTCACCCTCGGGTCTCCTAATTTCATATGATTCAGGAATATAGAATTCCGTCATCAGCAGATCGAAAAAAGGGTTTTTGATAGAGGAAGGAATGTTGGCTACTCTATACTCTAAAGAGAAGTACTTAGTCCTATTATACTCTTCTACATCTCTCATGCGCTCTATTATCACCGGTTTCCATGGCTGACCTTCAGGAATTCTGGCTTGAGCGACTGTAACCTCATCTTCAACGTGGGAAGATGAAGCCTGATTCCTGTTACCCCCAGCCATCGAGAAAAGAAAGAAGATGAGTAACTTACTTGAAGATGTTCGGGGAAGGAGATGGGCGATCGATCCTAAAGCAGAATTGCAAGAAGATGAGATCTCTGGAAGGTTATTTCTCTCTCTGTAAAAACGAATGTACTGGTGAGAAGTGACGGCTAGGTTAACTTTCTCTGTAAAAGTGGATATCCGACGGCCGAAATTGATCCTATCCAACGGACGAGGCCAGAGGCGGGAGAATTTATTGTTGATAAGCTATAGTGCCCAACAGCTGTACCCAACTGTAACATTTTGAATTTCAAAAAATAACTGTTGGGCTGCTTGTGCTGTGATATTGCTATTGGGCTTCGAAACAAGAAACTAGGCCCATATACATATTTGTGGGTGGGACTTACCCATCAGAGAAGCCCGATATCGTGACCAGATTCTCCATCCTCGGGACAATATTTTTAGGGATCCCAAGAGGCATTATCCTCGGTTCTCCTGCTTTCGAGCACTCGATGGGCATTATCCTTGGTCTGACGCCCTTGAGAATCCCTATCTTCGGGTTAACACTTGAAGACACCGGGAAGAGGGATATTCTCGGTCTGACGCCTTCGGGTTCCCGAGAGCATCTATCCTCTTTCCTTGTTATAAATTTCCGGTTGATCAAATCCTCTGACTCACTCCTCTAGTACATATCATATACTAAGGGAGTAGGGGGCAATGTTCGGATATAAATCCTAGCAGGATGGATTGGGCTTCTTATGTTGGGCTCGGCCCAAAGGCCAATCACATCTAGTGGATTATATGAGGACTCTCCAGTCCACAAAGGCTTGGGCCAGTATATTAAGCCCCTGTGGTTCCTTAATGGATTATACTTCTATTGGGTTAGGGTAGTTGAATCCGGGTCTAATAAAGATTCTGGACAGAACACTCCTAATAGGAGTAGAAAGTAGCCAAGTGAATCCTTATAAATACCCAAGTAACCATGAAGGCCAGGTACAACACTTTTACCCTACTAAATATTTGACCTCCATTGTTAGCGCACCTTGAGCCTGTTACTTACTCTTACACCCGATGAGTCTCCACGCGGCCCAAGCCGTTGGGACTTTTGTGCAGGTACACGCGCGGAGAGTGGATTGGACGCGCGGACAAAATCAAGCGTTAACAACACTAGTATTTTGGAATTAAAAGCATAATGTCCATGTATGTTTCTTTATAATTTAAAACTAACATATGTACGTGAAGTGAGAAGATGCATGACGTTATTGTTACTAGTCTTAATGCGTATACAGTGTGTGTAAGCATCCCAACTTAAAGATTATATTTCACTGATAAATACCATTATTAACCTTCTGCTAGTAAAATCAGTATTAAAAAATGAAGCAACTTAGTACCAACTTTTGGAGATATGGCTGGCGACGTACTAAAGCTTTGGTTTATATAATTGAATAACAAGAGGTCTGTGAATGGATAAATTTACATTTGATATACTTTTGTAATTGTACAATCTTATCAATAACAAAGTTAGTTAATCTTTTTTTATAGTTTACATCTTATACTTTATCATATTTTTACTTTCAATAGATTTTTATTTTTTTAATTTTTTAAAAAAATATTTTTTTAATATATATATCTTGATAATTTTTTTTAATCCAAATACATACTAATCAATTAGACAGTCGAAAAATTTTATAGGATGCACTTTTGTACATATTTTGGTGAAAATGAAAAAAAAAACAAATAATAAGTGAACTAGTTGAATCTTAAATAAGGGTTAAGGAGGAAATTTTTGTAATTTGCACAAGGAATCGACAGCTCATCCTCTTGGTAGAAAGAGAGTGAATTTCACTTTCCGTTAAATTGGATGAAAAAAGTAACTGTTTCACCTTTTTTCACACCACAGGTTGGTGACTTACACAAACGCATAAACCACAAGTAACTAAAGTGTATTTAACCCTTATTTGTTTTACCATCTTTTTAACTTGTCTCTCTAATTTACATATAGATATAGGATTCATTTTCAGCCTAATCTAATCAAACTAGTTTGGAATAAAATGGAATGAGTCGACTAAAGTATGGTAAGGCCAGAGTTCTGCCAGTGTCCAAGAATTATTCCCGACTATGCTTCATCTAAAGCTTAAGACTCATTTATCATCTTCAGTCTATTATACCATAAAAATACCATCTGAAAATGCAGAATTCCTATAGTGCAATCCATCCCTAAGAAACTTTCTTTATTTACATTAAGGGCAACTGGCTTCACAATTACAATTTGAACACCAAATTACGAAACCATACGTTTAAGACCGTGGAAAACAAACACATTATGTCAATAATAACGGCACCTATTCGTTTGTCCGGAGGTAATATTAACAAAGACCAACAGCACAAAAGCTATTCCAAACAAGCATAAAACATTTGGCAGAAATTACCAGTGCTTTCAGTATTAGTACTGTTGCATTTCTTTTCTAGATCAATACAGGCTTGACCTGCCTTCCTAAAGGCTGCGCCAAGCCACCAAACAATGACCAGTTATAGTTTCCAAGCCACCAAACAGTGACCAGTTATAGTTTATTCAGATTACAGAGTGAGATCCTGTCCTTGGAGTAAAAATGAACAGCTCACAGCCGTGAGCATCAACTCTAACAGTGAATGATGCCACCACATCTTCCATGACATCTTGATGCTGCAACCACAAAGAATATTAAGCCAGAATTAAATTACAAGGAAATCATTATGAACCAAACCTGACAACTAAAGATGAGCCTTGTAAATGAAATAGGTACAATGGAAAAAGAAACAAATTGGAGGCTATAAAGTCAAATACCTATCAAGAGTTACCAACTTACAATACCTCCATTTTTGTGAGACAGATCAGAACGGTTTCAAGAATCTTTTAAGAGTTTCTAAGAATTAAAGAGGGGTATATGAAGCATGAGATTTTATAGTCATCTCTTTTAAACAAATTATTAAAAAACAAATTAAGGATACTATTCTAGCATCGAACGGCACTGACGTGTATGTCAGGACGTGGTGGATACCAGACAATAATGCATAGATTATTTTGGACCATAAAACGCAAATGAATTTGGTAGTCAGTTCAAGAGGCTAATATGAATCTTGTCAGCGCATCATGCAGGCCAGTTTCCTCACCTTCCACAAGTCCCTTACGGAGACACTAATAGATGATTCAATTCCAAGCACATCCCATGCAGCTTTGATAGAGTCGGCTTTTGAACATCGATTCCAGAGAGCAACCACCAATCGATGTCCAGACAAAGGACCAGCCCAAACCTGAACAATGTAACATAATAAATAAAACCTCACAAAAGCACCTTCGATGAACATTGCAGGCATTTGCAGGAACCAAGTCAGCAATATTAATTTCCTAACAAGCTCAGCTGGAGCTAAGTGCAAAACCAAACTTGTGTTAATTCTAGGCTGCTGATTATTATTATCTCCTTCTATGCCTTTCTGTCTATCACTGAGGCATAGACACCATAAGGAATAGATTGTAGGAAAGAAGCATTAACTAGTCCACTCTGAGGTGAAATCTATAGCCAAGGTTGCCACTACTTCTTATTAGAGGGTGTTTGAGATCACTTATAAGCAATCAAACCTGCTTATAATTAGTTTTAAAAAGCAATAAGTGTTTGGTAACCTAATTTTAAAACTGCTTATAATCAGGTTTGACAGAGTATATTTCTAATCTATCCTCATTTATTTTAGTAACTCCATTCATTACCCATCTTTACTTTTTAAAACATTCCTTTTCAGTAATTTACACTTGAAATAAGTGATTGACAAATGTTTTTATATCAAACACTTAATACTTTTTACTAATTTAAGTGTTTTTTCTTTACCAAACACAAACTACTTTATTAAAACTGATTATAGCAGAAGCAGTAATCAGAATAACGGATCACATTTTTTAAGCGATCCCAAACATTCTCTTAGTCTTCTGGTAGAATAACCATAGGCTCCTTTAATATCCCTTGATCTAATTTTCTTTCTTTCCGTCTTGTTTTCTGTATTTATCTTGGCATATCCTCCTTCTTACTCTTTATTCTTAAATATATCCACTTTTTCGTATCCAAATGGGACCAATCATATAGCTTATTACAACACTCGTGTAGCGCCCATCCTAAGCTCCCTGAAAGATTAGATTTCATGATGAGTGAAGTAGGTTAAAATATATTTGTTCTCTAGGAAAATAAACTTCTAGTTAGTAAAATATATACTTGCATCTTATGCTGAAGTAAAACTTGAAGTGGAATAGACAAGTTCACAATGAGAGGACCTGGCGGCAACCATCTGTTCCTGCAACATGAACTTTCCTTCCTTGAACCCCAAGTTGATCTGGAAAAAGAAAACAAATTTCTTCTAGGTAAATCTCGTTTCATGGCAGAGGAAAAAGACTGGCACATCAAAGACATCTAAAGAAAAAAAGAAGAAAAAGAAAAAACAAAGAGACGAGTCTGGTGGTTAACCACATCTATCTATTCCATCTTAACAAGCGTACAGGCGCACACTGAAAAATTGAGAAATAGAGGTAGGTGTTTTACCTTGGTTTACTGCAATAACCTCCTTATTGGATAGAATTTCTAATGTTTCGGCAGCCATGTTTCTGACATCACAACCAATCAGAAGTGGAGCCTGCAAAGTCCGAAATACAGATCCTTTTTTTAACAGATTAAATGGTCATCAATACAAGGTAAAGGAATTGGATGGTCAGAAGTAGTATGTCAATCTTATAGCCCCCACGTGGGTGCTTCTCTAAATAGAGTGCTAAGAAATTACCCTTGGCCAACCAACCAAACAATCTTTAGAAACTAGTAACATTCACCAGCTAAAGCTGGACTCAAGAATCAGGAAATTGTGTTAGCATGACAAATGTGTAATAAAGACAAGAAGCTTGGACATGATACATACACATATAAACAAAGACTGAACAAATATTTACGCAAGTGTGACAGAACTAGAAAAAGATGAAAGCGGGAAGGCTCAAAAATAAGATAGTAGTAACCTAGTACCAATAGAGAGAAACTGTGAGAAAACTTTCTTCGTTGGTTTTATAACACATATGAAGTATAATAATTGGCGCAGTAGGAAATAGTAACAACTGCACGATAAGTAACAGTATTACAAGGGGGAAGTAAAAGAGCAAGCTTTAGTTTTGGACGGGGATGGTAAAAGGAAAAAAAAACGCAATCTTGGGACTTATAAGAATATATAGCCAAGATACAGTAAAACCACAAATAGGATCCATATAGCCAATACCAAAAAGTTACGCCAGAGCTCACTTGAGTTGAATATATAAATATATTGTTCACTGCACCGGCCAATCTGCAATCACTAATTATAACTATTCAAAATAGACGGCGACTTTTTTTTTTTCTTCTAAGTAACTAGTGTTTGAACTAGTTATATTTGATGCTTTGCGAATTGTACTAGATGCCAATTTGGGTATGCTAGTATTCCAATGTGATTAAACAAAGGAAAACATGAACGAATACTGATAAAATTGAACAAAGTATAACATTGCTAAATAGCAAGTAACTCTATAAAAGAATTTTATAAGATACATATGAAAGACCAGGAGGGGAGCATAGAGGAAAAGGGTTAAGAGAGAACACCTTCATCAAAGCCCAAATGCTAAAATGAGCTCGATATTCTCTGTAAGTCATGCCCCCATTCCCAACTTCTAACATATCTGGATCTGCCAGAACAGTTCAAATAAAGAAAGAAGAATTTAGAATGTCTTACAAAGGCGGAGCATTGATATACATGAGTTTGCTCAAACTAATACTCATATATCAGACATTCCTACCGTTCCATCCACCAGGTCCCGCATAGGCTGCCCACTTGTCATTTAGATCAGCAATAGTAGTCATGCTAGGAAAAGGAGACAACAGTAAAATAAAATCAATTGCTTGATCAGCAAATTATATATCCTGAATTTTCAACACATAAATGAGAATATATGTTGAAACACACATCTCAAGCACGCGCGCGCGCGCTCACACACACACACACACACACACACACACACATATATATATATATATATATATATATATACACACACACACGGTTCCCAGCTGTATATCCTTACAAATGGACATTAGATATTAGTGATTATATGTAGCCTTTAGGAGATATTACAACACAATGACTAGTAATAATTGTGTAACATTAGCATTCCCAAATTCTTCTGAAAAGTTAGAAAAATGCTATAAGATACATCACATAAAAGCACTGAGAGATCTTCAAAGATATGATGGGGGTCAAATAGCAGTATATACTATATCTGCTCGATTTGAATCAGGTTAGGTGGCTGATCTGATAGCTAATCCAAATTTGAAGAGCTTTGTGTTATACCCTGTAGTTGAAGTAAAAGAAAATGAAAACTTTAGGGTTCGTTTGGTAATTGTTTCTGCTTTTGCTTTCGATTTTTGTTTTCATATGTTTCTGCTTTTACTTACTTTCATTAGTGAAAACAAAAATTAGACAACGTTGTTTGGTAATTATATTTCAATGTTAGTTTTATTTATTTTTATAAAGAGGTAGAGTATAAAATTTTGTTGTCAACAAGATTCGATACTTGGACCTCATTAAAGTAGGAATGGCTCCTTGTGTTGCCAAAATAGAAGCAACTTTTTTTTGTTTTCACTTTTTTTGCTGCCAAAGTGGATTTTGCTTCCACTTTTTTCAAAACAGAAACAGTTACCAAACAATATTTTCTGCTTCCGATTTCAAACAAGTAGAAGTAGAAACAAAAAGTTAGAAGTAGAATCCATTACCAAACGGACCCTTAATGTTTCATAGTACACCCTTGTTTGCACATTGATATTTGGCTAGCATCCCTATAATAGACCGAAACAACATCCGCTATGTATTAGATGGTGCTTATTCAAAAGCTGCAAATGGAAATTGTTAGAATATGTTAGGTGGGAAAACATGTTTCCATGTTTTCCTCCCCATGTTATCCTCTCCATGTTTTCCTATATTGTGTGCTATCCTATTTCCTATATAAACCAATGTAATGCTATGTAAATACAACAATGAATTAGAGTAATATTAGATAATGGAATTATTCCTATTCCTTATACTTATTTGTTCTATTACATGAACACTCTTAGACTCTCACTTTCAACATGGTATCAAAGCTTGATCCATTAATCAGAATTTTTTTTTCTCTTTTTCTTTTTTTTCCTCCGCTCGCTACTGCTAGGTTCTTTCAACTGTAAACTAGCTTGAACTATTACATACCCTGAAATTGATGTCATAATCGGATTACCCATAGCCCGACGACCACGGCTGAACTTTCCGGCTGTCCACCCACCACCACATGCGCCTCCACGCGCCGCCGACGCGCCCGGCCGCCGACGCGTGAGGGACTTTCCGGCGACTTTTTCCGGCGCGATTTCTTCCGCGGTGGTCGCCTCTCTCTCCTCTACCCATACACAGTGGCCTTATAGAGAGAAAATCAGGTTTGCTTGAATTTGGCCTTTTTTTTTTTTTTTACTATGAAAGAGAGTTACAATTTATACAGAGGAAGAAGGAGAAGCTGACAAAAGACAGTGAAGAAGACACGGAGGAAAACATGTCTCACAGCACATACACACACACACAACACATACACACAGCACTTACTTCTAACACTCCCCCTCAAGTTGGTGTATAGATGTCTCACATACCCAACTTGAAACACAAGGGATGAAACATCTTACCACTAAGACCTTTAGTTAGAATATCAGCTAGTTGATGTTCTGTTTTTACAAAAGGTAAGCAGATAAGGCCATTGACTAATTTTTCTTTGATGAAGTGTCGGTCAATCTCATGTGCAACAAACTTTGGCTGGGATATTCAGCAATTGGATGTGAAAAATGCATTTCTTCATGGGGATCTAGAAGAAGAGGTATACATGGAAATACCCTCTAGTTTTGCTTCATCTGTCACCAAGGGAAAGGTGTGTAGGCTGCGAAAGGCGTTATACGGGTTGAAGCAATCTCCTCGAGCCTGGTTTGGTAAATTCCACAAAGCAATGATAAAACTTGGGTACAAACAGAGTCGAGCAGATCACACTCTATTTGTCAAACATATAAATGGTAAGACTGTCATTCTTATTGTTTATGTTGATGACATTGTAGTGACAGGGGATAATAGAGAAGAGATAGTTAATCTCAAGGCAAGTCTGGCTGAAGAGTTTGAAATCAAAGATCTTGACACCTTAAAATATTTCCTTGGTATTGAAGTTGCAAGATCTTCCAGTGGAATCTTTCTGTCTCAACGGAAGTATGTTCTTGATCTCTTAACAGAAACTGGCATGCTAGGATGCAAACCTGTTGATTCTCCTATTGAAGTTAATCATCATCTAGAAGGAGGCACAGGACCTACGGTGGATAGAGAAAGATATCAACGTCTAGTGGGACGACTGATATACCTGTCTCATACTAGACCCGATATATCTTATGTTGTTGGTATAGTCAGTCAATATATGCAATATATCCACCCACCACCACACGCGCCTCCACGCGCCGCCGACGCGCCCGGCCGCCGACGCCACGCGCCGGCGCGTGAGGGACTTTCCGGCGACTTTTTCCGGCGCGATTTCTTCCGCGGTGGTCGCCTCTCTCTCCTCTACCCATACACAGTGGCCTTATAGAGAGAAAATCAGGTTTGTTTGGATTTGGCCTATTTTTTGGTTCGGTTAGTTGTTTTTCATTCACTGTTGGCTTCTTGCTTCTGGGCTCCTCTTTTATTCACTGTTACAGACTGAGGATATATGTTGCTAAGTGCTTGTTGACCTCTTATGCATGTTTCTGAGTTGCTGAGTTGCTAGACATTTTTTTTGGACTTTCTTTTTCTGTATACATAAGGACTGTTTAGCCTCTTTCCTTTTTTGTATACAATTTATTCCTGAGATACTGTACCACCATATGCTGTTTTCCAGCTTTCTTCTTTGATGCACCATATTTGCTATGCTTTCTACCCATATGTTACCCATTGTTGATGTGTACTCCAACAAGGTATTCATTGTTGATGTCTTTTCCAACATGATCCCGGGTCTGAATTGGTTAGAATCTGCAACTATGTTGTTTGCATCTTTCTGATTTTTTTTTTCCTTTCTTCTTTTTTTCCTCTTTTTTTGTCAAATGCACTTTATTTTGTCCTTTTTATATAAAGCTGCATTTGAGGGGGAGATATAGGAGATATGAGATATGATATGGTCTAGATTTCACGAGGGATTATGTTGCAGCCCTACCTTACGCCTTGTTGCTTGAATGTTGTTCGCCTTTGCCGCGGAAGGTTCCTTATTTGGTTTGGTTCTGGCATGGCCTTTTGATTCATGCTCAGATTTGCGATTTCTGGTTTTCAGTCATAGATGGGGTTTCGCCGGAGTTTCTTTATGGTCTGAGTTCTTGACGTTGGGTCGGAATTCATGGTACTCTCCGGCTGGTTTTGCTGGCAGTTTTGCTGCTTTGGTTTTGCTCCTTCTTTCACCGGTCCTGCTGGTCATGCTGATTCCAGCACATAACAACTCTTGGGCTGCATTGTTTATTCATTTTGAGAGCCATTATGTTGCTGTTCTATTCAAATTTGGGCTGCTGGATATGCCGACAGCTTTGTTGCAGTTCGTCGACGTTTGGGTCGGCCTGATTTCAACTGATTGCATTATTTTGCCAGCTGGTTTGTCACGGATTGTTGGGCCACGTGCTTTGTCTTCCCCATTAATTGTTGCTTTTGTTGACTGGGGGACATTTGGGGGCTCACGGTTTTGCACATGGGCTGCAGCTTTGGGGAATGTTGGTGGGGTGCTTTTCATTGCCCACTCACAACTGATTTCATGTGTTTTGCTGGTTTTCGCAGCTCACGTGGGTTCATGTTGCTGACTTCTCAGCTCTGTGGGCTGTTCTTTTGCTGCTGATTTCTTTAGTGCTGCACTTGCTTGGTTATTGCGCCCCACTTGGGCTGTCTTTCAGCTGATGGGTGTGCACCTTTCTGATTATTTTATTGTCTAAGTGAGCTGTCCCTTGCTGCTGATTATGAGCTGTTTTGCAACGGGGGTGATTGTGAAAGTAATTTCCACCAGCATGTGCTGTTTTTGGTGGGCTTACTGTTGATTATATCTTTAATTGGATGGTCCACCTGTTAGTCATGATGGCTCCTTTATGTTGTTGCAATTTTTTCTTCATATTTTTGTCAAATGCACTTTAGTTTGTCCCTTCTATGTAAAGTTGCATTTGAGGGGGAGTGTTAGAATATGTTAGGTGGGAAAACATGTTTCCATGTTTTCCTCCCCATGTTATCCTCTCCATGTTTTCCTATATTGTGTGCTATCCTATTTCCTATATAAACCAATGTAATGCTATGTAAATACAACAATGAATTAGAGTAATATTAGATAATGGAATTATTCCTATTCTTTATACTTATTTGTTCTATTACATGAACACTCTTAGACTCTCACTTTCAACAGAAATTATTTACAAAACCCCACCCCACTCCTCCGGCAGTTTTTATGATAATAGTCTGAAATGGGAAAGAGACTGATAATTGAGGTTGTAATTCACATAAAAGGCATATGTAAAAAACATAACATGAAAAAGCTTTCACCCACTGACCACCAATAAGAGTTGGTACACAAAAAATTATAACCTTGCCCAGGAATCATTGATGTCATCCGTTGTTCGCCAACTATTCCCAACCTTGGGTGCCCATAAAGCAGGGTCATCAACACCCCTTCCATGACCAAAACAAAATGCAAATCAGTTTGTTTGTTTTTTTTAATAAAGCACCGTGTAAACAGGATATCTAAACAACCACTGCAAGCAGCTGAGATTACCATTCACAGAGAGAATAGAAAATGGCACGCCCAGTAGTATTTAGAGCATCACGCATTGGAGGGTATCTAGAAATGTGAAAACATGTTGAAGTAATTCACATAAATTCAAATATGACACTATGAACTGAAATGAGCTAAAACGGGGTAGAACCTATCTTTTGGTTTGATGCCCAGATTGAAACAGTTGTCATACTTCAAGTAATCCACGCCCTGAACAAAAAATAACATGAAGTATAAGTCCTAGCAAGAAAAAATTAAGTGGCTAATAGATAATTTCTTGTACCACGCACACTGATTTTAATGTTATGTTGTACTCACTTGTACTCCAAGTCCCCAACACAAACTCGAATTCTAAAAGTTGTACGATATTATACGGAGACAATTCGGTAAGTATTGTAGGGTGCATCGAAAGTGACACTGTATTCTGTATCATAAGATTTAGTTGCAATACGATACATATCTTATGAAACAAAGCAATACACGATACTTTTTATAGTTAGCAACAGACTTTATAAAAAATAAAAAAATATGTAGATCCAAAAGAGTAAAAGTAAAACTTTTAATCCTTCTAACATTTCAAATGAAGAGGTTTTTTAGCATTAACATATTCTAATATTGCTTGATGAGCCATTAAACGTTTTTTGGAGTTTCATATCTTCTTCTACAAAATATCCCTTTATTTTTCTCTCGTCATGTTCCACAAGTGAAAATATAAATATCCACTTGTTAATTTTAACTATTCTCGTGTTTTATTGTTCATAGGCGAATCTAAATTTCAATGTTCTCTTGTTATTCTATAAACATTACTATAATAATATCTAATAATTCAATTTAATGTATTTTTGATACTATTTAACTTTAAAATTTATTTTTAAGCTATAATAATATTTACTTGGCTACTTTTATACATAGTCAAGCTAATATGCTTGATTGCCCAATAAATTGTGTATTTTATATGCTTACATGTATATTACCACATTTTTTATTTTGAATCCGTATCATACTATACGGTTCATCATACGATGCATGAACACAATATGGGGGTTTTTTGATACACGATATAATTTACGATTTGACAATTATGGTCATACCAGAACATTTACTAGTTTCGTAATATTTAAATGAAGTATAGATTTTGGGCTTATAAAATATATTGCACCAAACAATTTTTATTTGATACTAACAAGCCAAATATGTAACTTGCAATCAACAACATGCTTTCACACAGCTCCCTTATGTTATTCCCCTTGGGATTATATATATTTGTCAAGTATAACCCTACATTTGTCAAGTATAACCCCCTTGGGACCCCTCATAAATGACCATAGGAACAAATAAATAGTTCACGATTGTTATTTTAGGACTAATTCAAGAATAAGATAGTGCTTAATGGTATTAAACTATTATAAATACTCCTAAGTAATGAAACATAATTGCAAACAACATTGCTTAGACTGGACTACAGAGTTTCCAGATTTCATTAGTAAGGGAACACAAACTTACCCAAGAAGCAAAGAGCTCTGCATCATCATTTTCATGGAAAAGAGATCCAGGTCGAACTTGACATGTGAAAGCCCTACAAAATTTAATTGGATGGATTAGAAAGAAATATATGTCGTACTCCTAGTAGTTAACCCAGTATTGGACGATTTGTCTTACCCAGCATCAGAGTAGATACCAAGTTTGAGACCCTTCCCGTGTATATAGTCAGCAAGAGCTTTAATTCCAGATGGAAAAGTTTTTGGATCAGGCACTAATTGACCCTGCATAGTCAATCAAGTCACAATATGAAATTAACATAGAGACAATCCTGCACTTCTAGATTTACCTAAGCTTTGTAACTCCATCATTTTAAAAAAAGATCCATCAAGTTTACATCATAGCAATGGGGAAGCAATTTCAATATTGTGCATTTGAAATAGTATTCAACCCGAAGGTGAGCAAAGCAAACTATAAATATGTAGATGGACAATCGTACTGGGTTAAGTACAAATTCCATATTAGATAAGGCCCAATAAGATGGACCTCCTATATAAAAACCATGACTTCAGTAATATAAGTGTAAAATAATTGGGATAAACAGTGAACAAGAAATCTGCTACTGCAGCTGGGGTGGAAGTCCTTGACTTCATTGACAACAGTTGGAAGGCCGCGGCGTACAGGTGATTAGAGGGAGAGGTTAAGTGAAGCGCGGATATGTGTTTCAGGTGGCTAAGGCGATGCAATTTGTACAAGACGTGGCGCGGATAATGTCATGGTTGAAATTTTCATTGAGAACTTCGTGGAGATGGGAATATGATGAAGTGGAGATTTATATTAGTGAGGAAGACCCAGATAAATGAGTGATTTTATTTCATTGGTACTTAATTAATGGGGACTGGGTTTTGGGACACAAGGTAATCTCATTTATTATGTTACATTGTTTTGGGACACAAGGTAATCTCATTTATTATGTTAATTATTAGATCCAGCATTATTAATGCTTACTTAGTAGATTAACAAAATTATTTTGCCTTTGCATGAGCATAATTAGTAATAGTGGTTTTTATCCTTGTTTAAGTAATCTATTTCCATGTCATACGGTTATATCATCATAATTAATTTTATTGTAGTTTCCTTGCACTTTATGATATTTGTATTATTGTGCTGGGATTTTGATGATGGATATTTGTGAACCTAAAGAGGAGGAATTTAATTCCAATAATCTACTTATTATGGACTTAGGATTTTAATGATGTTAGGACCCATGTAAGCCTTTAAAGACATAGTTTCCTTGTATTTTGTTTCGCAAAGCACACTACACTTCGGTTTTGGTCGATTAGAAAGGATAGATGGCTTACATGCCCAAAAAGTCCATTTGAGTCCATAATTTAAATTAGTAAAGCATCTTAATAGTACTTTCTTTCAAATTCATTTTCAAAAATGTACATAGCCATAGTAATAATTTCGTATTTTGGTTAACTTTCATGTTTTCATAAGAAAACATATATATAGGAAAGGATCTTTTACAAGGAATTTTGCCACTTTAAGACTTAAAACTTAAAAGGCTCAAATTACAATTCAACAACTCTTATTAATCAATTTGTAAGCAATTGATAATTGGGTAATTCTATTTTTTTTAAAAGTAAAAAAAGTGCTAATTTTCCAAACCCATTCTTATTTTTACCTCTTTGTACATATATATAATATATTTTTTGCATATATTATCTTATTATCACTATTTTGTTGCTTATGCTATATTACCATTTTATTTTAACTGCTATTTTACTACAATAGTATTGTTTTTTTTATAAAGAGACCTAATCTAACACTAAGTAGAAATTCTTTTCTATTCGTAAGAAATAAGATATACTAAAATTGATATATTTTAGCATTTTTAGAATAGGTTTTCATTTGTCTTTTCAGTTGTAATTGTATTCTCAAAAGTAAAATGACAAAAATAGCGGAACGCACACACACATGAATGACATTTCCACACATTTAGATTCCAAGCAACTATTTAAAATGATAAGAGAGAAAATCTGAGGATGCGGTAGCCGTGATTCACGGGTAGTCGAGAGTCCTTAACACCTTCCCCTCGTTTAAACAATCCACGAACCCATAAATCTCAGTTTCACAAGACAAGTAAATGAGCCATCATAAAGGTCCATTATTTAAAGTAAACAACATCCAAATGACTCGGTGTACATCACTATAAAATTTTACCAATAGGTGACTCTCTTAATTTAGGCTTTCTTAATTTTCATAATAATAAAATTGAAATTCAACTTTTAAACCCGTCACATCAAAAACCCTGTTTTTCCCCAAAACCATAATATAAATTTATAAATGAAAAAACCTGGGCGTAACACTCCTACACAACTTTTTTCACCAAATGGAATTCTAATAAGATAACTACTAAAATTAAAACTAAATTAAATAAATATAAATAAGCTAAATACTTCTAGAATCTTATTTTATTTTCATTGGCTTCCAAAGCTCCAACCAAGTCTCGTAGGTCGTCATGCATCAATTCTCCTCCTCTAAGAAGAACTCAAAAGTACAAATCATGCTAGATCACCAAGGAATTTTTTGTGAGCTTCAAAGTTGGCATACTGATAGCACAAGTGTGAATTTAGTATCGTCTTTAATAATTGAATAAGCATTAACACAAGTCTTATGTTGTGCGCGACAATCCCATAGCCATGTACGCCCTAAGATGATGTGACAAATTTGATTTTGTGTTATTTAGTTTGCTGAGAGTGGACTTCTTGTCGCCCCTGTATCGTCTGTTTTATTAAAATTTCTTCTTTTATAAAAATAAAAACTACAAAAAAGGAACATGGCTGCTAGGTTTGAAGCACTGGAACCAAAGTTGAAAAAAAGTTGGAACTTTAAGGTACAATTTTGCAATTTGTCCTTTTATTTATTTTTATACTTGCATATATGTATATAAAAAATTAATTATATTACATAATTATAAGCAAGTAGATAATTTAAAGGTTAAGTTGATTTAAAATACTAGCAACTACCATATCATAACCAAAACGGTAGGAACTAAACATTTGAATCAAATATCATCAATTTCTCCTAGCCGTAAGACTAATGTTCTAAAAACAAGATGAAGCAAGCTAGTCCTATCATTGGACAAGCCATAGCATAGCATCCAAATCCTGTAGCTTACCAGGAAGTATCAATAGAGTATCTAGAAGTATCTGAACTTAAAAAGATTAAAATAATAATTATAAAGTTGTAGTATTTGGAAGCATCTAATACGTATCCAGAAGTATTTGTTAAGTGTGGAGTATTGGTGTCCAACACATGTACCGTACTCGTACGTATTTGACAATTTTAGTGGAGACAATGGTGGTAGTGTGCGATAATGATAATGATGTGAGATGGGTGTAGGAACGGCGGTAGACCTTAATTATTTAAAAGGGGCAGTATCATGATTTTGTGGGGATATAAAAGAGTTAAAGGAAAGTAGAAGAGAGAGGAGGAGAAAAGGAAAAGGAAGAGGGTAAAAAGAAAAGAAGTTTTCAGGACATACTCGCAAATCAAAGTTTCACTTTGGTAATATTAAACAATTAAATCAGGTCCAAATCAGGATTAGCCTGCTGGAGCATCACATGCAGCAAGTCTGAACAGAGTTACCAGATACTCTCATAGACCTAGCGAACTATGTGTTGATACTTGTGTACCCAAACATGATACTCTTACGTACTAATACTATAAATTTAGTGTATTGAAAAATTTCTTTGTTGTTTAACTATAATTGCACAAATATCAATATTATAACTTATTATTGGATGCTTAAACATTACATTTGCACTAAAATATTTATAAAACAATCAACTTGTTGATTCAACTAAAAATTCTCTATAAAACTTAGATTTATTACATTTATAGATTCTAAGAGAATTCCTAACTATAAAAACTTATATAAAGATATACTAGCATATCGCGTTTTGCTATGTAACGTACCGCGTACCCGGATTTGTACCGCGTACCTAAACGTACCACATTTTAGGTAACACTGAGTCTGAATGAGAAATGTTATGGCAACACATTACCAGTTAATGCATAGGACAATAGTTTTACATTTCAAATCAATCTTACCACTGCATTCCATGCTTTTAAGGCTAACATCAGGAAAAAAAAATGTTTTCTTTCCAATTTTCATGGCAAGAGAAAAAATACTCTCATTTTACAGCACAAGATATATCTAAGCAGATGCAAATTATGACATACTGACCTTTGAATTCCGTTTCATAGCAGACCAGCAATCATCTGAATATGATAAAACTATTTCAGTCAAACAGAACCAAGATTTGAAGTGAAACAAGCAAGGATACAATGTTTGAAGAAAACCTATGTTTACGTAAATATAGCCTAGCTCCGCCAACCCAGTTGAGATAAGTGCATCAGCTGTCAAACATAACAGAGTTAGTACTTATGAAGTAGCCTGGTAAATACTGAAACAGCATTAAAAGTACCGTATTCAAAATTTAGACTGAGGTGGTCATACACCTTCCACAAAAATGAAAATTGAAAAGACAGAGAACATCGTGCAGGAAAGGAAAACATTGAGAACTAATTTAAGAAAATAGTATCACCGTGACGTATTGTAGGCCCATTAGTCTTGCAACTAGTGTGTATAAAATTTTTCTAAGATATTGAGTAATATTGTTAAGGAATGAAATCTCACATTACCAAAGTTCCTTTGTTGGGGGCAAACAATGTGTCTATCCAAGTAAGATGGGATTTGGGACTGGATAATTTGGTCCTTAATAATAACCCTCTAGTTGATAAATGATTTTGGAGATTTTAGTTTGAACTTATGAATTAACAGGATACGGACACGACATGATACACAACACTGGATACGACATTTTTCAAAAAAACAAGATACGATATGTCAGGGACACATTCAATTTTTTAATATATTTTTAATAATATAAATGTATTTTTTACAATAAATAAATTTAATATTAATAGAGCATGATTAAAATTTGAACCAAAAAAAAAAATACAAACACATTGCATAATAAATATCTTAAATTACATAATAAAACTTAAAAGACATAAAATAATCCATAACTTTTATATTGCAAGTTAAGTACTATAATTTTTTTTTAAATTTTTTTTGACCCCAGGCATGTCCCGACGTGTCCAGGGTAAGTCCCAACGTGTTTGAGGCGAGTCCCGATGTGTCCAAGCTTTAAAAAAAAAGAAAAAGAGAGGAGTTTGTGGACACGTGTCGGGTGCGTGTCTGAGGCGTGTCGGAGCGAATTCGTGTCCAACACAAATTCGTGGCCCTCCGGGAAGTGTCCGTGTTTCCTAGGACTTTGAACCTTGCTTCCTTTGCGATAAGGTTATTAAGAGTAAGTTTGGTACGGAACTAGGATGTGAAGCCTGCGACATATGTTACCTAGGTGAGTACTCTAAAGTTCATGTCCCAAGAATATACTTATTTTGTTCAGCATCTAAGATATTAGTTTGGGCGTCAAGTGATTTGATTTGGGAGGATTCTTGGCTGGGAATGATCAATTCTCAATAACTTTTAATTGTCTGTATCACATATCATCGTAGCATGATGCTCTAATTTCCAATTCGATAAAGCGCGATGGGAGCTCTTTTTCTTGGGATTTCTAGTTCTTTAAAAATTTCACGGATTTGGAGTCCAATAAAATAGTATCCATGCTTATCTTACTTTATTATGTCCAATTATGATCATTTTCCTACTAAGAGTTATTCTTCTCCTTTGACTCACTCTTTTGCTCCTACTTCATTCCCATTGACTTCGTATATTTAGAACGCTAAAGTCTCTTCCAAAGTCGAGACCTTTGTGTGGTCTTTAGTTTAACAAATATTGTTAGAAGTGTTGCACTAAGGAGGAAAACATGTTCCTTGTTTTCCTCTCCCTATTTTATGCTCCTTGTTTTACTCCTAGAATAGAGCACCAAACTTGTATAAATTGTAAACTCTTGCAATATGAAATCATAACATTGTGTATAGATTTTCTACACCTTCTACATGGTATCAGAGCTCTGATCCTTTATCAGGCGACTTTTTCCGACGACTTTTTCCGGCGACTTTTTCCGGCGACTTTTTCCGGCGACTTTTTCCGACAGTTTTTCCGGCGAGTTTTCCCGACAGTTTTTTACCGGCGTGGTTCTGATCATTTTTCCGGCGACTTTTTCCGGCAGCTTTTTCCGGCAGCTCTTTCCAGCGCGTTTTTCCCAGGGAATTCTGTCTCTAAGTGTAGTGCAATTATTTGATATCCTTTGGAAAGTTTATTCTCCTCGGATATATATTGTACTCATCTTTTACATGGCGGAACAAAGTGGTGCTAGCAGTAGGGTTTATAACAGTAGCATGGGACAACAAGGTTCCAAATCTATTTCTCATTATGCACAATCAGGTATACACTCTTGTGCTCTTAATGTCTCATCTACTGGTCCTAGTTGGATCATTGACACAGGTGCTTCCGAGCATATGACTGGGTCCTCCAATCTCTTTACCTCATACACGCCTTGTTCTGGCAAAGACAAGGTCCGAGTAGCTGATGGTTTTCTTTCTCCTATCTCTGGGAGAGGTTCAGTAGTTTGTACTCCTTTATTAACATTATCATCCGTTCTTCATATTCCTTCGTTTACCGCAAACCTATTATCTATCCAACGTCTTACTGAATCCTTACATTGCTCAGTCATTTTTTTTCCAACTCATTGTATTTTTCAGGACTTGGTGACAGGGCAAAAGATTGGTAGTGGTAGTGCAGTTGGTGGTCTATATTATTTGGATGGTGTCACATCTAACATGCCTTTGATTACAGATGGAACTGCTACTCAGGCTCTTCAATCTACTTTTGAATCTAACCTGACTTCTCTTCATCAATGGCATCGACGTTTGGGACATCCTCCTTTATCAATACTAGGGTCTTTATTCCCTTCTTTAGTTAAGCAGTGTCACAAAACTCCGTTTTTATGTGAACCATGTGAATTAGGTAAACACAAACGTTCTACTTATTCTGCTATTAACAGTCGACATTCTGAACCTTTTGCTATTATACATACTGATGTGTGGGGACCCTCTCGGGTTGTCTCTCGTTCTGGTCATAGATGGTTTGTTAGTTTTATTGATTGCTATTCTCGTACAACTTGGATTTATCTTCTTCATTCCAAAAATGAGGTGTTTGACTGTTTTCAAAATTTTCATAAGATGATCCAAACCCAATTTGAAGCTAAAGTCAAGATTCTCCATAGCGATAAATGGTCGAGAATATAGTAATAATAATACTTTTGCATCCTATCTCTCTCAGCATGGCATCATACTTCAAACCTCCTGTGTCACAACCCCAGAACAAAATGGGGTGGCAGAAAGGAAAAATCGACACTTACTAGAGGTAGCACGCACTCTTATGTTCACTATGAACACACCTAAATTTCTATGGGGAGATGCCGTTTTAACTGCTACATTTCTTATAAATCGGCTTCCTTCTAGAATTCTTGGGAATAGAAGTCCCATTTCTTTCCTCCAACACATGACAAGTCCTTCTCCTTCACCTCGAGTTTTTGGGTGTGTGTGTGTTATGTTCATGAAAAATCTCCCACTCGGGGTAAATTAGATCCCAAAGCTCTTCGGTGTGTTTTCATTGGTTATTCTCCAACCCAAAAAGGTTATAAATGTTATCACCCCCCTTCTCACAAAGTGTTTGTCACTCGGGATGTAACTTTTTGGGAGTCTGAACCTTTTTATTCTTCTTCACCGTCTCCTCAGGGGGAGGAACATGTTATTGATGAGGAGACGTCTTTTGAAACTAGTACAAGTACAGGTATTATTATACCATCTTCTTCTACTCCTGTTGTTGTTTCTGATAATACTACACAGGGGGAGTTCGAGCCATCTTCCTCTACTCCTGTTGTTGTTTCTGATAATGCTACACAGGGGGAGTTACAGTTACAGTCCGAGCCTGAGTTGAGGACCTATACTCGAAAAGGGAAGAATAAGGTCACCATTGCTGCACCACTACACCAACCTTGCCCTGAACCGAGTCTTGGTAATACTAATGGTATGAATCCTGATCCTATTTGTTCTCCTGATGATACTGATATTCCTATTGCTCTTAGAAAAGGTGTCAGGTCTTGTACACAACATCCTATCTCGAACTTTGTTTCATATAATAAATTATCTGCATCCTACCATTCCTTTGTTTCTTCTCTGTCCTCTATATCTATTCCTCAGGGGTGGAAAGAAGCAATTAGCAACGAGAAATGGAAACATGCTATGATAGAAGAGATGAATGCCCTGAAAAAAAATGATACTTGGGAACTAGTTACTCTTCCTTATGGGAAAAGACCAGTTGGTTGCAAATGGGTATATACAGTGAAACAAAAGGCAGATGGGACAGTTGAAAGACTCAAAGCCAGGTTAGTTGCAAAAGGGTACACTCAGACTCACGGGATTGATTACCAGGAGACTTTTGCTCCCGTGGCAAAGATGAACTCTGTTCGTACCATAATCTCATGTGCAGCAAACTTTGGCTGGGATATTCAGCAATTGGATGTGAAAAATGCATTTCTTCATGGTGACCTAGAAGAAGAGGTATATATGGAAATACCCCCTGGTTTTGCTTCATCTGCAACTGAGGGTAAGGTCTGTAAGCTGCGAAAGGCTCTGTATGGTTTGAAGCAATCTCCTAGAGCCTGGTTTGGTAAATTCCACAAGGCAATGATAAGATTTGGGTACAAGCAGAGTCGAGCAGATCATACTCTATTTGTCAAACAAATAAAGGGTAAGACTACTATTCTTATTGTTTATGTTGATGACATTGTGGTGACAGGGGATAATAGAGAAGAAATAGTTAACCTCAAAGCAAGACTAGCCAAAGAGTTTGAGATCAAGGATCTTGGTCCTTTGAAATATTTCCTTGGTATTGAAGTTGCAAGATCTTCCAGTGGAATTTTTCTATCTCAAAGGAAGTATGTACTTGATCTTTTAACAGAAACTGGCATGTTGGGATGTAAGCCTGCTGATTCTCCTATTGAAGTTAATCATCATCTAGTAGGTGGCACAGGACCTACGGTTGATAGAGAAAGATATCAACGTTTGGTGGGACGATTGATATACCTTTCTCATACTAGACCTGATATATCTTATGCTGTTGGTATAGTCAGTCAATATATGCATGATCCTCGACAAAGTCATATGGAAACCGTGTACAGAATTTTGAGGTATCTCAAGTCTGCTCCTGGCAAAGGTTTATTGTTTGCACCAAATGGTCATATGAGAGTTGAAGCTTTTTTTTCCGACTCAGATTGGGCTGGCTCTATAGAGGATCGTCGATCTACATCAGGTTACTGTTCATTTGTTGGAGGTAATCTTGTTACTTGGCGTAGTAAAAAACAGTCTGTGGTGGCAAGATCTAGTGCTGAGGCTGAATATCGAGCTATCGCCTTGGGTATATGTGAACTAATGTGGCTTCGAACCTTGCTAGAAGATTTGGGTGTTACAACTAAAGGGCCTATGCAGTTGTTTTGTGACAACAAGGCAGCCATTAGTATTGCAAATGATCCGGTTCAACATGATAGAACGAAGCACATTGAGATTGACCGACACTTCATCAAAGAAAAAATTAGTCAGTGGTCTTATTTGCTTATCTTTTGTAAAAACAGAACATCAGCTAGCTGATATTCTGACTAAGGGTCTTAGTGGTAAGATGTTTCATCCCTTGTGTTTCAAGTTGGGTATGCGAGATATCTATACACCAACTTGAGGGGGAGTGTTAGAAGTGTTGCACTAAGGAGGAAAACATGTTCCTTGTTTTCCTCTCCCTATTTTATGCTCCTTGTTTTACTCCTAGAATAGAGCACCAAACTTGTATAAATTGTAAACT
Source organism: Aralia elata (assembly GCA_034770075.1). Lineage (NCBI taxonomy): Eukaryota > Viridiplantae > Streptophyta > Magnoliopsida > Apiales > Araliaceae > Aralia > Aralia elata. Next base: position 510,585 of record CM068385.1, on the reverse strand, counting down.
CTTGCAATATGAAATCATAACATTGTGTATAGATTTTCTACACCTTCTACAAATATTGACCCTATAAACACATCAGTGTTATAAAAATCATTAGGCAGACATAGGCGGCAGAGGGGCCGCCTAGCGCCTAGGCAGCCTAGGCGTTTTCATAGGCGGATCAGGCATTTTCTTAGGCACTCTCATTCATTTATTTTTCTATTGTACATACTTGTTATACTATCCAAAACATATAGTTGATGTAATTTTTTTTAAAATTTTACATGAAACATTACCAAAAAGGCAAAAAACAATCTTTAAAAATTTAACAAATTCATTTAAGTATTGTAGAGCTTCAAAGTAGAGGTCTAATTCTACTGAGGTGGATGCCTAGGTGCCCAGCCAAATCGAGGCAGTAGGAGACCCGCCTAATGCCTAAGCGGGGACTAATCGGACCTAGGCAAGGATTTTTAAAACACTGAAACACATGACTGAAGAGACATAGCACTCTGATAATCTGTCATGTAGTTGATTTGGAGGAGGTTCCTCCAACCTGGTTTGGAGCCAAGTTTTGTCCTAATTATATATACATTCATCCTAAAATGCGAGTTAAATTTAACTTTTTGCAATTCTTATGACACACGTGCACATAAATTTTCCAACAAAAATTCACAACAAATCCGAGTTACAAATTTTAATAGTAGAAAGAAAGTTTGTCAATCCCTAAAAGAGATTCATAGGATTAACAAGAGCATTATTTCCGCAATTGTTTATTATATTTCCACAAGGAAGGGGGGATGGATCCCACCACATGTGAGAGGGGATGGCAACAAACCCTAGTCTAAATATTCCTGTTGTAACAAGAAAATTACTTTTAGTATTGAAGTAGAATTTTCTTATATATCAAGAAAAAATAACAGTTTGAGAAGTAAAGAGAAGGAGATGGGGTGGAGGTGTGACCCTAGTGCTAAATTAGCTCCAACATTGTCTGTTAGTTGGAAATTTTGAGACAACACAAATCGAAATAACATTACTTGTAAGGAACTTTAATCTATAGTTAATACAGGTTGGAGGACTGTGGAGCTGTGCTTGTTTTTCTAGGATTTATCAAGTAGCGCCATTTACTTCAATGCTTCAAATGGGAATCTAGCAGTGTACGAATGGAATCAACTTTGGCAAACATTTAAGGCCCTTGCAGTTAACAAATTATGATATCTTATATCAAATTACTCATTAATATCATATTTATGGCCCTTACAAATTTAGCAAATCAGCAAACTCCAAAGAACTTCTTATTAAAGACACATACATTCCAAAATAAATAAAAAAAGTTAGTAATGTCAAACTGATCGGTATCAAAAGTCCAGAAACCTGTTTCCTTGATAACTGTTTCATTGATGTTGCAGGCGAAGAAATTCCAGCTATTCCATCTGCTCCCGTACAAGCAAAACCATTCAAACTTACATAGAAATTTACAATTCCTCTTAAACCAATATACTCTCTCCGTTTCAAAATCCATCTCAAAATTAGAGATTTTGCCCGTCCTAATATTAGGGATACATTTTTATTTTAAAAACTATATAGTAACAAGTCATTAATCCTATTTTTGGCTGATTCACACCAGCACTACTACATTTAGTTAGGGATATGTTTGAAAAAAAAAAAAAAAAGTTTTCTGAATTTTAACATATGTATCTCCAATTTTCTCGAATTTTGAAATGAAGGGATTAAATTTTAAGAAAAAAATTATACTCTCTGTGCCACAAAAAGAGTATAATTTGTAACACACAAAAAAAAAAATAATAATAATAAATTATTCCATTAAAAAGTCCATAGCTATCGTAGTACAAAATGCCAAAAAATGACAGAGTTACTTTTTTTTGGATCTAAACAAAAATATATACTTATGGACTCTTTTTGTGTGGAACAAGGTATGCTTATAAGCAAGAAAATAAAACGCAATAGAGAAAGAGAGCAATATACCCCAATTGAGGAGTTTGAGCCAAACCATTCTGAATTTGCAAAATACCGTACTTGGAGGTATCAAATATTGGAGTATCGGAAAAGGGAATTTGGAAGGGAGTTGGAATTGGCACCACTCGTGCTGCATATGTAAGTGAGATCGGCAATAGATACAACAGGATTGCTGCTATGCGCGTAAAAGCCATGACTGCAATCTCTGCCTGCCGTTGACTGATTTCCTTATTCAATGAGAGGTTGGGAAGTCGTCACTAGTCGTATGAGAGAGGGAAACACGCAGCCGGTGATTGCCTAATCTTTTTTGGATTGGATGGATACTGAGTTGTTTCACAAAATTTATAAAATAAAATTTAATTAAAATTTGCTTAGAGCACGATTTTAAATTAAACCCGATTATAGTTCGAATATTAATAAAAAATTATAATTCAAAGAAATTTGAATAATTTATTAAATTTTAAAATTTATTCATATTTGAATTATTTATATTTTGAGTCAAGTTCAAATCGAATGCGAATTAAATCTTAACTATTTATTCATTTTAAAACCTTACTAATGACCCATGATTCTTTTTCAAATAATAAAATATTAATATTATTTTATTTTTTTTACAAGGTATACTTGGAACTGAAAGTTTGAAGGCTCGTTTAGAAAAAAAGTTGCGGAGTAACATGTTTTTGTTTTGTTTTTGAAAAGATACAATGAGAACACGTTTGTTCGGTAGTTCGGTAAATTGGGGCTGTTCTTATCATATTTGTATTCTCCTCTGCGACTTGAAGAGCAGGCAACATGAGGTTATATAATAAATTAGTGTGTGCATATACGATATGGTGGATCATTGGTGCTCCTAATAGAGACGAGAATGAGGGAGAGAATGATTGATAATTGATACCCATCTTTCTCTTCCTTTTCTATCTCACACACACAACACATGTTCTCTGTCCTGTCTATATATACTGTATACATATATCTTACATAGAGAGAATAATATCACACTTTAAAGTATTGTTTCACCTTCTAAGAGTGAAGATCTCATTGAAGGATAATATAACTAGACAAATAAAATATCAACCCATGCTATTGACCTTTTCCTTCTGTCACCGTTTACGAAGCTTAAAACATGATCTGATCTGATGATGTTACAAGGCATAGCTATCTTTGTAAACATCCAATAATTTTTCAATCCAACTAAAATATCTGTACCAATCTAATCAGTGGCGAAGCCAGAACCCCAAGCGAGTGGGGTCAAAAAATGGCGATCCTACAAATAATTTAGCGGGGGTTCGGGGGCTGCGCCCCCGAGCCAAATTTTTTAAATAATTTTATATTTTTCGACCGATTACATATGTAAAACATGTATTTGGACAAACAGAATATTCTTAAAACATAAAAGATAAGTCCAGCCCAATATCTACTTTTACACTTCTGTGTCAATTACTCCTTAAAGCTTGAACTCTTCTTTATTTATAGAACAAAAGTATAATATTACTTGGACTTTTGAAGTCCCACATTGTTTAACAATGCAATTTTATTCTACATTTGTTTTATAAATAAAAGAGAGTTCAAGTATAAATTTCAATGAGGTCAAATTACTAAGTTATACCTAAAAAATTTATTACATCATAAGTATAAAAAACAAATCAAAAATGAATGGGGTCAAATTACTAAGTAATACCAAAAAAATTTATTACATCATAAGTAAAAAAAAAAAAAAAAAATGAGTGGGGTCAATTGACCCCATATTTTTCACATAGCTTCGCCACTGAATCTAATGCATCACTGCTGTAGAAGACTGTATTGTACCAATTGTGATTCCGATGGATTAGTACAAGAGCAGTTCAGTTGGGATATTTTTCACTGTAACTCATTCGCACTATTAGCTATCTAATTATTCAGGCTTTCGACATGTGATAATAGAAAATTTGCTTAGATCCTTTTTGTATCCGTCGATCATCAATGCCATCATCAATCGTCTTTCACCCTAATAATTCTCGATTGGCAATACAGAAAAAAGTAAGTAGTGAAAAAATGAAACTGAAGATGAAAACATATTTCACATATGCATTGAAGAATACTAAGGTTACCACTTCGCAACAATGACGTGAAACCTTTCCATGTCGGTGCTGAATTTATCACTGCTGTCGAAAATGGTGCAACATTTCTGACCAATATGCTGTCTTTATGTCCTGACAAAGAGTAAAAACAATAATAAAAATCGGATGTTATTTTATTCTATACATATCTTAAAGATACTCACAAAGCGATGTCGCTGAAAATAGCCAAAGCAGTCAGTAGTTCACATTGATAAGCGACTTAATTCAGCATATTAATACCATATGCATCCCTAGGCCATGCTCGTTTTCAATGATTATGGATGAGACTGGACTATGTATATACTCTTTTAATAACTTCAAGCTCATGTGTTGTACTAAATTTAGACTGTGAACTATTAAGTCTTGGGATAACAGAATAACCGAAAGGCCTACACAATTACAGTGGGATAAAAAGACTTTGCTAAGTTGATTATAACCTAATACCCTAAAAGGCCGTTGGAATAGGGACAATACTATGGGGGAGGTGATATTAAATAGTCCTTCATCAAATGGCCAATGGAGGAATACTATATAATGTAGATTTAATACCACACATGAGGTTAAAGGTATTAAAAGAGTATATATAATCCAATTCACAGTCAATTAGCAATGTGATTTTACCTGAATAGAAAAGGATTGAAGTAAGTTCACATAATCAGAAGCAGAACACCAAGTCAGAAGATAATAAGCACCACATATCTTGTTCAATACATCTTTCTCATCTAGGCACAAGGATTCTTCAGAAGGGGAGAGAACCCTGTGGCACCACTCGAGCCAACTCACTGACTAACTGCCACTTCAGAAAGTTAAAGAGAATACAATACAACATGAGATGAGCAAATCTTTACCCACAAATCAGCAAAAGAAAACTATACAAGCCATAATCTATGTGGCTCTTGATGAGTTGAACTAAGAAATGGACGAGAAAAATCTAAATGAATGCAGAGTGTCGACGCCGGTTTCTCGTCCTTTCCGATTTTTAGCCTTTTTATTAGATGATTTTGGGAAAAGGTCGGCATTGATGTCGACGGGGTTTTGAAAGATCATTTTTTATGATGAGCCAATTAACCAGAGTCGCCAGTTGGTATATTTGAAATGGATGTACCAACTCATCCGAATTTTCGTTTTTTTATAAATCGATGGCTCATATGTGACTCCGAATTAATTGGTCTGCGAATCGAGATTCATAGAGTTCGGGGGCTTGCTTAAGCGAGGGGAAGGTGTTAGGCACCCCCCGACTTCCGTGAAACACGGTTACCGCAATCTTGATACTTTCCTATCCTTTGATTCATAAAATGTGTATACGTGCGTGTGTGGGTGTGTGTGCTTATATGAATGTTGTGGTGAGTTCTTTCATGAGAGATGAAACATTTGGCCTTTTATTGAGAAATCGTGTTTTATTTTGGGAATGTTTTAGAACGTCGTTTCCGTTAGTACGAGAGAGCTCCTTTATTCATGCGAAAGGTTTGATTTTACTTGTCAAAACTATGAGATCTTTATTAGGCGTCGTTTTTGGCAAAACAAGAATCTTTTAAACCTTCGTCAAAATAGGAATCGAAATCTATATATTGCTTTCATAAAATGATGGGCAATTTCTAGGATATCTTTAACCCTATGCACAAAGGTTTAATAAAACGTTTCGTTCATTCATAAAGCCATTTTTTGGTGATGTTTGAAAATGATTTCCTTTGGCCTTCTCGTTTAATAGGAATCGACATTTATTAACACTTCCAATTTTTAGCCTCGTGATTCTAATAACCTAGCTTGTTTGATTTTTAATAAAAAACCTTCATCGTTTAATCTTTGAAATCATTTTTCGTGTCACAAAATCCAATCAAGCATAAACACGCGTCGGGGCTATTCATGGGCATGTAAGCCATCAAAATATATCCCCGAACGCCAACAATCACATATTCCACTACTACGGGGCCTTAAAACCGATTCTCGCTTTAGCGTCGTTTTAAGGCCCGACGATTACATGTTACAAAAAACGAGCCCCTTGAATCTATTACATACGTCAAAACGTCCATCATCGGATTTGGACCACGGGGTCGCGTTCCTAGGCTCACACCCGAGATTGCTACATGCCCACAAAATGAATACTACATAACTAACCAACCCGGATTTATCTAATACACCATGATATCCGAAAATGATAATCTAAATAAATTACACCCAATAAATCACCATAAACAAGCCAGAAATTTCACCAATTGGATATCCTCGGGTTATTAGGAAGAATTTTGTTCCGATGGAACCCTCACTAATAATCCCTAATCCATTATCCCACCATAAATTACATGAAAACTACGTTTAATTTAACCAAATAATATGATATAAATTGCTATAACAAAGGGAATTTTCACCTTGCAAATGATCTCAAATGGATGTAAACTTGTGTATTTGAATAGGATGAGAAGTATATTTGATACAATCAAATTCAAAAGAGTATAAATCCTCTCTTTTTTTCTCTCTTTTCTTCCTATTTGGTTGCAAAATTTGCTGTTTTCCCTTCTATTTCCGTGCTTTGCTGCTGTTGAATTCTCTTCTTCTTTCAATCTCTCAACTCTTTTACTCTCTGTATGCTGAAACGGAAATGAGCTGAAATAGGCTGGCCAAAGCCAGCCGCCTGCCTCCCACTCACCTGGTTTCGAGTTCCGTGTTTCGAGTTCCGTGTTTTCAAAAGGCGCACTTATTGGCCGCAGATCAATCCGCGGCTGGACGGTTTGACTTTCTTGATTTTCGTGTCACGCCTCGATTTTCGTGTCGTAACGTCGGTTTTCGCTGACAGGATCGTATTTTGCAGTCCGGGAATTTCCGGGAGACGTGTCATCTCATTCGGGGATGCCCGTTTCGGACTGCCCTATTGTTACCTCAGCTTTGGTCGCCAATCATCGCGGTGTTGTTGAACGTTCGCACTCGTGCCCATTCCTTCGCTCCCGCAAGCTGGTTCAATTGACGATTTTGCCCTCCTGTCACGGTTAGTATAGGGAACGCAAAATTTGGGTGTCTACACAGAGTACTGTAAAAAACCTTCATTTTGTCAGGCATGTGTTCTCCATTCTACATGGACCAAACTAGGTCAAATTGTCCATTAGGAAAAGGTTGAATTAAAGCATCTGCAACTTGAAACAAAACCTTTATGTTAAACATTGTTACTTTTAGTTCCATCCACACACTTGTTAAGAAAATTTGAAAGGGACTAAGACAGAAAGTCGAATTCACACCATCATCAAGCATACCTTGTCAGATAATCCTTGAGCAGCAGCAAGAGCTTGAGCTCTTTGGGCTTGGACAGGGCTCAGGGTGATGCCTTGACATTGGGCCCCATATTTCCTTGCTAGATACCTTGAACTACCTCCTATTCCGCTCTTAACATCAACTATACTTCTTGGTATTTTTGTTGGGACCTCTACAAAAGCTTTTGTCAATACATAGTTCAAAAATAAACTGAAAATGGTAGGGAAAATACTCCAGGACAAGACCTGATATAAAAAAGTGAACAAAAACACAAATAAGATTTATTCCTAGATTATATTCATCACAAAGTTGTATCAGTTAAGATATGTTATAAACAAGTGAATAAGAATACAAATAAGATTTGTTCCTAAATTATATTCATAACAAAGTTTTATCAGTTATGAGAAATGGCTGCCCCTATTCTATTTGGTATAGAAGAAATTGGTTCAAATATTTACTCTCATCCAATATTTTGATTCATGCAGTCTGTGTATAGAAAAAAAATCAGATAATCCTCCAATGATACCTTCGAAAGGGTTCCTTCAACAGTTCAACTACCATGCAGTCCTTCATGCTCGTTTGATAGGCTTTGCGCTTGAGATGATATTGAGCTTATGCTCAACTAAGCGTGCATCTTTTCTTGGCATTTCACCATAGTTCCACACGAAGACATCCCCATATTCTTTTAGCAACTTGATAAGCTCTCGCTTTTGTCTAAAGGTCAGCTCATTGATGATGTATATAGGTCAAGGGGGTTCCGCGACATCTGACAAGTTGACTTCTTCAAGTTCATTTTGTTGTGGCTTGGGCCTGTCTTCAAAGCATTTGGGGGCTGCCACAATCATAGTTGTCACGGCGCCACGGCGAGGCATGTCGGTACAAGTCGTTCACAGCGTACAATTTATATATTATTTATTTTAATTCACAAGTATATTGACAATAAAATTTCATATACATTAAAATTCAAAACATAACACTATAAAATACCATTAAAAAGCATTCACAAAAAATTACTATTCATTTTATTTTAACAATTGACCCAAATGAGAAATAATTCATCAAATTAAAATATTAAAGTAGTATCTATTTTTTTTTTGAGTGTTTTACCAATTTAGCAAGTACTTATTACAAAATAAATATAAGTAGTTAGTATTGAATTTATTTCAACAATCTCTTTAAATTATAATTGATTGCCTAATCTTTTTTGGATGGATATTGAGTTGTTCATATTTAGTTCACAAAATTTATAAAATAAAATTGAATTGAAGTTTGCTTAGAATATGATTTTAAATTGAACCCAATTATAGTTCGAATATTAATAAAAAAATTATAATTTAAAGAGATTCGAGTAATTTATTAAATTTTAAAATTTACTCATATTTGAATCATTTATATTTTGAGTCAAGTTCTTTTTCAAATAATAAAATATTTATTTTATTTTATTTTTTTTACAAGGTATACTTGGAACTGAAAGTTTGAAGGCTCGTTTAGAAAAAAGTTACGATGAACAACCAAGTCGCTCGCACGCCTTGCATATTCCTTACCGACTGGACGACATGGCGTCGCCTAGGCGACGCCTTAACAACTATGGCCACAATGTCTTGCTCGATTTTTGCATCTTTGTTATTCTCAGCTGAGACTTCTTCAGCAAAGTGAGGTCTAGCTCCTGAACCTTCAGGCATGGATGAGCCCTCGGTTTCCTGTTCCCTTGGACCGTCATAAGCGAAGGACGATCCTGCAATCATACTTGATGACCCTCATCTGTTTGGGTTTGTTTCCAACGCCAGCTTTTGTTTTTTCTCAAATTCAGATTTCCGATTATTGATGACATCTTGGGCATATCTGGGCTTTGCAAGTCTCTTGCCGTGAGTTTGTTCAGCCTTTTTTGAGGTCCACCACCTCGGTCGCTCCTTTTCCGGAACTTTCCCCTTTTTCTTTCTTTCCTTTGACCCTTTAAGAAATCACATCTCTCGCTTGTACCTCCTCTTTCCAGCTGGGTAGCCTTGCTGCAACTGGTATCAGATTCTTTTGACACATCATCATAGAAAGCGGCCTCAACTAAGTGTGCCTCATCGGATGAGAATGGGTTTCTGGTAGCTGGGACCTTTGACCTCCTGCCCTTTCCATATGGCTTTAAGGCATTGGTGGTATATAGAGGCACTACAACATGAGTGTTCTGCCAAGCTATTTCAAGGAGCACATGACAGGAGGCTTGGGGCCTCTTATCTTCCGTATTTCTATGTCTGCATGCACATACCCGATAGTTCTTGTGTTATAACTTAAAATCTGACAATGTCAATACTCTTCTCGTATTGACTACTTCTTTTCTAGGATTCCCAGTTGTCTGAGAAACTTAAATGCATGATATTTATTGAGGATCCATTGTCTCTTGACTTCAAGTCTTAATAAGTTTTTTTGAAATACAAGTGTCTATTGTGGACACACTTCACTTTGTATCTGCTTCTGAGAAGGCAACCCTGTTGGATCCTCCGGTGATGCCTTTGAAGGGGTTTATTCCAGTACCGTGCAGTTCTCTTGACCTTCAACAACCTTTTAAACTTCACTCCATTAATTAAAGCTTTTGCTTGGAAGTCCAGGTTTGGTACATTCTATTTGGTCAACCATCATGTGATCGAAGCCTAATCATGTTACAAGTCTCTTTCCCTTTATAACTTGGGAGTGCCTTATCTAAGACATTGTTTCCATCTAGAATTTCTCTCTCCCCATTGGTGAACTTCTCATGATACTTACTCCTGAGACTATAAACAATAAGCTATTGGTGGTCCATGCAGTAGTTGGGCTTAGTTTTCATTTCTTCAGTGGTCAAGTACTTGGGTGCTCATTGTACCTCGGTCGGTAGGGTTAACGCCTGATGTGCTACGGGTAGGGGGTGTGAAATTGAGTTCCATAGGCCTGATGGTTTACTTCTTGAACTGGTGTATGATATCGCTCATGTCACCTTTTGTCATGAACTCTGTTACTAGGTGGATTCTGAGGAGGGACTATGACAGCTTGTATTGTCATTTGGGGAGGAACTTGCATGTTTTGCCCATCACTGAAGTCTGTACGTGGGCATTGGGAGCTAGTAAACCCTGGACTTGCATGTTTGGTCTGGGTGTGGCCTGCACTAGGGGAGCTGGTTTGGTGGTTCAATGTTGCGCAACCAAGTTGTTGTTCTTTAGGCTAAAGCCCCCCCCCCTTCTCCTGTGAGAGCCCTATATTTGACTAGCATACCCCCTTCCAATCTCCCCTATACCTTCATATCCAAGTTGGGAATAATTTATCTTCGCATTCAAATAATAATACATGAGGGCAGTACTCCTTCCCATTTCTTCTTTTACGAATTTATCTCCTTCAAATGGTTACAACCTTACAAGTAAGTGCTGAGAACGTACCCATGGGACCATACATAACGGCACTGAAAGATCTTCAATTAAAGCTAAATGTAAGTAGGGATGGCAATTTAAATCGAAACCGATTCGAAATCGGTCGAACCGCATCAAATCGGCCAGTTTTTATTCGAACCGTTGGCCTTGCCGGTGCGGTTTTGGTACTAAAAAAATTAAACCGGGACCGGTGCGGTTTTGATATTTGCCTTTGAATTGCCTGTTCAGCCATCACTTCTTGAATGACAGTGCAACTGTCCCTGAACCGCTCTATATATATACTTGTTTATGTTAATTATATGTCTATATTTCATAGTATTATTATTTTTGTATAGTATTATATATAATCATAGAATTACTCAAACATATACTTTTATTTTTTAATTTTGCATATCAAAAGTTAATTTATGAATATTTTTATATATAGTTGATATATATTAAAACAATAATAATGTTAAAACTATAACAATGTTATTTTAATTTTAATTGAACATATATTCTTATGTTACTTGATATTATTTCTTGAGCTATTTTAATGAATGTTATTATAATGTGTAGGAATATTAAACTAATTTAATAAAAATTAAGTCAAAAAATTCAATGATAGCTTTATGGATACTTTTGTCAATATCCAATAACTTTTTTTTTATAAAAAAATACTAATTACTAAAAAATAGCTTAACAATTGTAATGTCGGTAACTGATATTTATATATTTCATTTGTTCTAAAATATAACATCAAGTTTGACTTTTCAAATATTTCAAATTAAAAGAATAAATTGATTGTGTACTTTAAATGGAGAGAGTACAAAAGGTAACACGAAGCTAAAAAAAAGGTCTTGGGGCAATTGCTATGGTAGTGGTGATGTTGGTTTTTATCATTTCATTTGATCTATATAGGTAGAAGACATTAGTGACGTGTATAGCAAAATTTTATTTACAACTTAAACCAAAGTGAAATATATTTTCAGCAAAATTCTTTAAAATTCATTAATAAATTAAATTCAAATTAAATATATTAATTATCAATCTTTGTAAAAAAATATTATTTTTTGTGAAAAAAATTAATTTTTGCGTATTGTTAGTTAAAACAGGCATCATTCATATAGGGTCAAATATGTAATAACTCATTCTAGTTTGTTCTTCTTTCGGTATTAGTTTGTTATGATGTGTCCTCTCGCCCCCGTCCCAATTACATACATACATACACACACACACACATATATATATATGTAAAGTTATTTTTAAAATTAGCCTTTCATATATACAATTGTGCAGCTATTTAGGTTATTTAATTAAAAATTCAAAATATGTGTAATAGAAAGTGTTATTAGTAGTAGAAATTTTACATGTTTGATTAAATTCTAGTTATACAAAAGTAATAAAAAATGGAGGAATTCAAGGAAACAAGGCGTGGCATGGCGGGTATTGGGTGATTGTTTTTGGGATCGATTTGGATGCGAGAGGAATGTATTTATTGGCAGGGCAGGTAGGGGAAGGGTCCCCCGAACCATAACCACCCTGTTGCCAAGCCTAGGTATCATATTATGCGCCCATATGTTTGATTTTGAGGGTAAAGAGTTCGCTTGTTACACAGGATCTGACGCATCTAAGCGAAACAACGTTCCATTCTTTTTGGCAGCACCCTTCAGCGTTTAAGGTGAGTGCCAAAATCCCATTCATCACTTTTGATCTACATAAGCCAAAGCCTAAGGAATTGGCAACATCTCCAACATAAATGCAAGGAGGATGTGTAGCTGATATCATGGTTATCAAGGCGACAAAGCGAGGCGAGGCGACATCCGGGAGCTTAAGCGCTTAAGCGACAAAGCGCCCGACTAGTCGTCCACAAAGCGACAAGTCGTTTAACAAGGTAAATTTTATACGAATAAAATTATATGTATTTACTATTTATATGAATATTGGATATATATTTTTTTCTAATAATTTACTATATTCATAATGCAGGTTGTAGACTTATAGCACATCAAATCACAACAAGAAGGAAGCAAGATCAAGTCAAAATGATAATTTTATTATAGTTGTAATTTTTTAAACTTGTACCAACTTCAAATTATGTAAATGGTGATACCTTTGTAATATTTAGTTTAATTCAATATAATTCTTAAATTTATGTTTAATTTCTTAAGTTTTAACATTGTATATAACTATATATAGAATAACATTCATTTCAGTACTAAGAATTCAATAATTTATGATAAAAACAAGTAAACAATCATGTTCAAGATAAATGTATAAACAAGCATATAATAACATTACACAACCAACCTTAATAAGATAAAGATTTGTTCAATGGACAAAGAGTCTCATTTTTCACAATGAAAAGATCAACAAAGCTATTAAACAAAATCATCAAAGATCAAATCATCGTCGTCTCTCCCACCAGCGGTATCATCACTCGAAACAGTAGTTACTCTTCGGCCGTAATCATCATCCACATTCTCATCATCATTAGGAAGGCCTTCCTCCTCTTCTCCAACATCAGAATCAGATTCATTCACAGCTCTTGAAGTCGAAGCATTACCACGCCGTGAGTAGAATAGGCCCGTCCTACGAGGAAGATTGCGTCCCTCGACGGCATCAGATGCACCAGCAGCTCTATCAACATCCTCCCACGTAAGATCATCTCCATCATGAACTAAATCTTGTCTGGGCACTATCCACTCATTACCCCAATCGAATTCATCTAGGACTAACGGATCGAAGTTTCTTCCAAGTTCGCATCTCTTTTGGAACCTATCAACAATTCGGCGATTGTATTGGACATGCACCAAATCATTTAATCGTTGATGCTCCAACCTATTTCTCTTCTTCGTATGAATCTGGAATTTTTATTTAAAAAATATTAAGCAAAAAGAATATATAAAATATTTATACATTTAGTTATGTACTAAATACTTACAAACTCAAAAGTGCTCCAATTGCGTTCACAACGAGAAGAAGAACAACAAAGGCCGAGGATTCGCTTTGCAAACTTTGTAAGCTCAATAGCACAACCGCCAAAAGCATTCCACCAATGAACTACATTAGATGTAAAAATTAAAAGAATCAAATATAGTCTAAATTATTAAACTTAAAATAAAAATTTATAGTGAATGTAATATGCTTACTAGGATTTTTAGTCTTTCGTTGCCTAATCGCCATGTCTTTAGAAAAGTCACCAATAGAAGATTCATAGACATCGGCCAAGTCGCTTATCTTATCTGCCAAAACTTGATCGGGAACCATTTTTGAAAGAACATCGTTGAAGTTGCTACGCAACTTGTAAGCCAATGTAGATTCTTCTTCTTCTTTGATGTCAAAATACTTTCCCGGATTGAGAAACAATGCTGCCCCATATAACTTCTGCTCCATTTGACATGCCCATCTTCGCTCAATGATGTCAATCACTTTCTTATACAGCCTTTGTTTGTTATTAAAGGCATCTTTGATCTTTTTCTTTGCATATTCCATCGCAGCAAGAATCTCGGGCAGAGCTGGCCTCTCATCCGAATCCACAATCCTCAAGACTACGAGTAATGGTTGGGAGGCTCTAATACAATCTTCTACGTTGTGCCAAAAAGTAGAAGAAATAATTGTATCATACACTTGTTTCCCCGCCTCTGTACTTGACAGCCTCGAATTTGTCCAATCACCACTGACGAACAATTGTCTCAAAGGATCCTTGTACTTGCACAAGCTTTGAAGAGTCAGAAATGATGTAGCAAATCGGGTGACTCCCGATCTCACAAGGTCCCTCCCATTTGTTTTGGTCCTCATCGCCTCAAGAAGGCGACCATGTCTGTAAATGAAGCTAGTTATTTTTCTGCCCTTCACAATTGTAGACTTAAATTGTTTCATATTGCCTATGTCCTCTAACATCAAGTCTAGGCAATGGGCAGCACATGGTGTCCAAAACAAAGTCGGTCTCCTCTCCATCAACATACGACCTACTGCCTTATAATTGGCGGCATTATCCGTCACCACTTGCACAACATACTCAGCCCCAATCTCTTTTATCTTATCATCAAGTAGCTCTGTCAACATGTTTGCATCCTGAGATTAAGCAGAGGCATCAACTGATCCCAAAAAGTAAGTACCTGCAGGACTATTAACAAGAAAATTTATCAAGTGTCTGCCTCTTCTATCCGTCCATCCGTCTGACATAAGACTGCAACCGTATTGCTTCCAAGCAGTTTTGTGCTTCTCCTTCAGTTCCTCTGTTTTAGTCTTGGCCTTCGCTAAAAGAGGAACCCTCAACTCGTGATATGAGGGAGGCCTGTAACCCGGCCCATATTGCCCAATAGCCTCTGCCATCACCTCATAACTTTTTCGATTTGCTGCATTAAAAGGGATGCCAGACTCATAAAAAAAGTTGGCAACATACATGTCAACTTTCTCTTTCTCTTCCGGTGTCCTTAAACGATTCTCCAAAGTTGTTTGACTAGGACATTTGCGATGTCTTTCGTCCACAACTTGTTCAGGAGATTTCCTAAGTTGAGTTTCAATTGCCTTTGCTTGTGACTGTGGCTTAGGGAATTGAAATACACTCTTCATCCTTTTAGATGCAGTCCCAGAACTTGTAGAGGAAGTATTGGAACATCTATTAGTAGATGCAGTGGTTGGAATATTAGATGACTGAATTTCTTCTAATTCGTCATTGTCATCAAAATGAATTGGCTTGTTGCTTTTGTTATTCATTATTGCTTGATGCATCTCGTTTGCAATTTCTGTTGTAGTTCGAGGACATTTAGCCACATCCCCATACCCGCCAGCAAGATGTTGCTTCAATCTCTTGATTCCTCCATGAACCTTTTTCCCACAGAACATGCATTGCACGATATTTTTATCGCTCAATTCCGGCCAAAATCCATATTTCCACCCCGGATCCTTAGACTTGGCCTTTCTTTTAAGATCCTTACTTGGATCATAACCCTCGGCTCCCAAACTTTCTGCCATTTAACTATCTACAAAAAACAATTTATAACTATATTATAATTTATAAACATAAGACAACAATGCATCACATGAGTCTATGACATATCATATAAAAAAATGAGCAGCAGCTCATTTTTTTTATATGATATGTCAAATAATCATATAAGTAATTTAGCAACAACAAAATAAAGAGCAGCAACAGTAATGCAACACTCAACAATCCATAATACACTGTAATATATCTCAAGTCTCAACTGTAATGTAATAAATGGTGTATGGGTTTATTATCTGCTCATTTTTTTATATGATATGTCAAATAATTATATAAGTAATTTAGCAACAAAAAAAAAAGAACAGCAACAGTGCAATTTATAAATAAGTTAGCAGCCCAATATATAAATATATAATTACATATTACAATTATATTACAGTAATATATCTCAAGTTTCAACAATTCAATGTACTAAATGACAGCCCAAATGCCCAATATAATGATATATATTACGGTAGTAGACCAGTAAATGATAATAGGAATATAGGACCACTGCTGCCACTCATACCATATAAAAAAATTAACAAGGCCCAATTCCCAAACTAAGTATGTGAGTCTCGTACCCTTATATTTCAAACAGAGGCCATCAGACCCATCACTCATCACTCATCAGAATACCCAAACAAAAGAAAAAAAAAACGAAGAAGAAAGCAGAGCTGCCGAAGGCGAGGCGACGCCGCGAAGAAGAGAAGAAGCAGGGAGTAGAAGTAGAAGAAGAGAAGAAGAAGATTAGAAGAGTAAAAGCATACCTTAGCGAGCTGCCGGAGAAGACGTCGAGCTGTCGTGACCTGCCGGAGAAGACTTGAACCGTCGCGAGTCTCGCGACCTGCCGGAGCTGCTGGATCGACTGGTAAGTCACTGATGCTCTCCCTTTCTTGTACTCTGCTTTGCGAATGAACCGATCGATTAGGTTTTCCTTTTAGCTGCAATTTTTTTTTTTAAACCCAGTTAAGTTCGGGCCAAACCGAACCCGTAATGACTAAGTCGGCCGCTCTGTAATCAAGTCGTCCAAGTCGGTATAAATCAACCCAAGTCGTCGCCTTTACGCGCTAAGCGCTCGACTTTCTGCTTAGATAGCAAGGCGCCCAGACGCTTTAGAATTTTTGGCCGCTTTGACGACTAAGCGTCGCCTAGGCGACGACTTGATAAGCCTGGCTGATATAGGATCTTATGGAACGGGATTTGATTTTGCAAGAGGTTCAATACAAACTTTTGAACAAAAGGATTGGGACTCGTTGATACAAAAGGAGAGAAAAACAAATCAATAACAAGAGCTTCGGCAATCCGATGTTCATAGATAGGGGAAGCCTCTTTATCATCTCGTGCTAGAACCAATGAAGACTCATCCTTTTTCCTTCTTGTGAACCAATTGAGCGCCTAGCGCAGCAAAGCTCATTTTCCTATCATGCTAAAGTGATGCATAAAAGTTGTGGCTCGTCCAAAGTTTGGTCCTTTGCGAAGTTCAGAATCAAGAAAGGTTTGTAGAACGAAGAAAGTGTAAAACTGGGGTGCAACCCTATTGAATATGTTGTCATCAACTGGGCTACAACTTTCGAAATGGGAAGATTAGCGTAGTCAAAGTAGGCCAAGTCGCTAGCTTATTCCAAAACTTTTGCGAGAGAAAAGGGAAGTAAAAAGGTCTAACTTCTGGTTAAGGAATAAAGGTTGTTTCGGCTCTTGGGGTAAGGGGAGAGCCACTTTAGGAAAGGGATTAAATGAGAAGCTTTGGTAACCGGGCCCCGTAGTGAAGATAGACCCATGAGCCCTAAAGAGAGTAATTATTTCGCTCCTCTCTGTTAAGGTCAAGTTAACTCGATCGGTGACACCCTTGTTAGCTGAGACTCAAACTTAAATGTCTTCCTTAGCCTCTTTTTCTAAATCACTGCTTGGAAATCCGAACTTCGTTGTTGAGCTAGGAACCTACGTGACTGGAACGATCTCTCTTCCTTTTCGAACTAAAAACATCTTTGAACTTCCTTTATCTTTGGTCTAGTTAGCTTTTGCTTTGATGGCACATTGTTGCTTTTATTCAATTCATTATTCACGGTTAAAACTACCTTTCTACCAGTTTAGCAATTGTTCTCTTGTCCAATTCTGATCTAGCCACTGCCAAGTTCATATCCCATCAATCAGAATTGGTAACTGATCCGCCTCCCTTCTCTGCTTGATGTATTGCTATAAGCTAACGTCTTTGGTCGATATATGGTTCTAACCATGACTGCTTTACTTATTACCACGGGCTCACTCCAAAACGTTTTTTTCTTTGTTGAATTAGGAACCTACTCTCCGGCTTTCCAGTCCCCCCCTTTCATAGGTAGAGGCTTTCGCCATTGCAAATTAAGTTACCAGTACTTCATCAACAGTGCAATCTATGGATTCTTTCCTGGATTCAGGTTAGTCTTAGTCTCTTTAGAGGCTTAGTCAGAAGCTCGCTGCCCTCTTCTTTTTTTTCCTTTTTTTTTAATTAGCTTATTGCATAAGTCTAGTTGTCACAAGCAAGGACTTCGTCTTTCAATAGAGTAAGCATTATCGAGTATAGTCGAGCGATTCTTTTAGGGTTAGTATCCTTACCTTAATCAATCAACGGTAGATGACATCGGTTTAGTTACCATAGCCCTAGTCTTTTAGCGGGACTCAAGTTCACATCTAACCAGGAGTTCCTCAGAGCACACAACAAAGATTGTCGTTGGCGACTCTGGTTTTTAGCTGATCACAATAGTGTGGTAACATATGTCCGGTAGTTACAAGTGACATAGATCTGTAACACTCTAACTAGCCTCTAAAACTGAGCCAAGCCCCAGCGATTGAAGGTTAACAGAAGGTAGCAGGTTAGCGAACGATAGGCAAAACAGTGCCGACTTAGAAATAATTCTCTTAATAAGCATTGGTGAAAGAGCTTAGCTCCATTCCTGAAAAAAGCAAGCACTCTAGAAGGAATTGCTTTAAAGCTACATTAAGAATGTGATTCCAACCCGGCACATTTTCAGAAGAATTTACGATGAAAGTTCCCGAAAAAGCAAGCGCTATAGAAGGAATCTGATTCCAGCTAGACCTTATTATGCTGATCTCTAGTTCCCCATTCCTTCGAAAGAGTCTTTTAGGATTGAAGGTATTTTGGGTCGAGTAAATGCGCATCTGGTGCAGTGGCTTGGAAGCAAGCTACCTTGACCATCTTCCGAAGTTCCAACTAACTACTAATCAAAGGTTGTAAGGACGGTCATCTCTACATTCAGCAACACCACAGTGAACTTTGAAGGGATCTTCTAGTTGCGGGATCCTAAAACCACCGGCCAACAACTTCTTGGCAAAAAGCCTACAATTAAACACCGACATGTCAAGATCCAAACTTGAATTAATTCTAAATTTCTGTCAGAGACCACCGTGAGAGCCCAATATTGGACCAGCATACCTCCTTCTGATCACCCCATACCATATCCAAGTTAGGAATGATTTACCTACGGATTCAAATAAGAATCCATAATGACGGTACTCCTTCCCATTTCTTATTTTACGATCTTATCTACTTGAAATGGTTACAACCTTACAAGTAAGTGCAAAGAACATACAAACTGAGATGAGCAAATCGTTACCCACAAATAAGCAAAAGAAAACTATACAAGCATTAATCTATGCGTCTCTTGATGAGTTGAACTAAGAAATAGACAAGTAAAATCTAAATGAATGCAGAGTACTGTAAAGAACCTTCATTTTGTCAGGCATGTGTTCTCCACTCTCCACGGAACAATCCATCAGGAAAAGGTTGATTTAAAGCATCTGCAACTTGAAACGAAACCTGCACGTTAAACATTGTTACTTTTAGTTCCATCCACGCCCTTGTTAGGAAAATTTGAAAGGGAACAAGATAGAAAGTCGAATTCACACCAACATCAAGCATATCTTGTCAGATAATCCTTGAGCAGCAACAAGAGCTTGAGTTCTTTGGGCTTGGATACGACTCAGGGTGATGCGTTGACACTGGGCCCCATATTTCCTTGCTAGATACCTTGAACTACCTCCTATTCTGCACCCAACATCAACTATACTTCCTGATATTTTTGTTGGGTCCTCTACAAAAGCTTTCGTCAATACAAGTTCAAAAATAAACTGAAAAAGGTAGGAAAATACTCTAGGATAACACATGTTATAAACAAGTGAATAAAAATACAAATAAGATTTATTCCTAAATTATATTTATCACAAAGTTGTATCAATTAAGATATGTTATAAACAAGTGAATAAAAATGCAAATAAGATTTGTTCCTAAATTATATTCATAACAAAGATTTATCAGTTATGAGAAATGGGTGCCCCTATTCTATTTGGTATAGAAGAAATTGGTTCAAATATGTATTCTCATCCTATATTTTGATTCATGCAGTCTCTATAGTGTATATAAAAAAATCAAATAATACTCTAAATGATGCCTTCGAAAGGGTTCCTTCAACTACCATGCAGTCCTTAATGCTTGTTTGATAGGCTGTCGAGATGATATTGATCTTATGCTCAACTAAACATGTATCTTTTCATGGCATTTCGCCATAGTTCCACACGAAGACATCCCCATATTCTTTTAGCAACTTGATAAGCTCTCGCTTTAGTCTAAAGGTCAGCTCTTTGATGATGTATATAGGTCAAGGGGACTCATCATCATCTGACAAGTTGACTTCTTCAAGTTCATTTTGTTGTGGTTTGGGTCTGTCTTCAAAGCATTCGGGGGCTGCCACAATGTCTTGCTCAATTTTTGCATATTTGTATTCTCAGGTGAGACTTCTTCAGTAGAGTGGGGGTTCAGCTCCTGAACCCCCAGGCGTGGATGAGCCCTCGGGTTCCTGTTCCCTCGGACCGTCATAAGCGAAGGATGATCCTGCCATCATGCTTGATGACCCTCTCTTGTTTGGGTTCCTTTTCAACGCCTGCCTTTTGCTTTTTCTCAAATTCAGCAATCCGATTATTGATGATCGCGGGAATCTCTAGGCTTCGCAAGTCTCTTGCCGTGAGTTTGCTCTGTCTTTTCGAGGTCCACCACCTCGGTCGCTCCTTTTCCAGAACTTTCCCTTTTTCCTTCTTTCGTTTTGCCCTTTGAGAAATCACATGTCTCCATTGTACCTCCTCTTTTGAGCTGGGTAGCCTTGCTGCAACTAATTTTGAAATTGTATAGCTTCTACTGACACATCATCATAGAAAGCGGCCTCAACCAAGTGTGCCTCTTCGGATGAGAATGGGTTTCCGGAAGCTGGGACCTTGACCTCCTGCCATTTCCATGTGGTTTTAGGCATTAGTGTTATATAGAGGCACTACAACATAAGTGTTCTGCCAATATCTTTCAAGGAGCACATGACAGGAGGCTTGGGCCCTCTTTATCTTTCGCATTTCTACGTCTGTATGCACGTACCCGATGGTTATTGTGTTATAGACGAAAACCCAACAATGTCAATACTCTTCTTGACTAACTTCTTTTCTAGGATTCCAATTGTCTGAAGATACTTGAGGGCAAGATATTGATTGAGGATCCATTGTCCATGAAGGCTCTCTTGACTTTGAGTCTTAATAAGTTTTTTGAAATACAAGTTGTATATTGTGTACACACTTCACTTTGTATTTGTTTTTGAGAAGGCAACCCTGTTGGATCCTTCGGTGATGCCTTTGAAAGGGTTCCTTCAACTATCATGCAGTTCTCTTGGCCTTTAGCAACATTTGTATGCCTTTGTTGCGTCAAGCCTGTCCTCACATGATAGGCCCAATTGGTCATAGAACCTTTTAAACTTTACTCAACTAGAGCTTTTGCTTGGGAGTCCGGGTGGGTTTGGTACGTCCCATTTGGTCGACCATCATCTGATCGAAGCCTAATCATGTTATAATTCTCTTTCCCTTTATGACTTGGGGGAGTGCCTTATCCAAGACATTGTTTTCATCTGGAATTTCTCTCTCCCCATTGGCGAGCTTCTCATGATACTTACTCGTGAGGCTATAACAATAAGCTATTGAGTGGGCCACATATTTGGTGGTACATGTAGTAGTTTGGCTTAGTTTTAATTTCTTCAGTGGTCGGGTATTTGGGTGCTCACTATACCTAGGTTGTAGGGTTAATGCATGATGAGCGACGATTAGGGTGGTATCAAATTGAGTTCCATAGGCCTGATGGTTTACTTCTTGAGCTGGTGTATGATATTGCTCGTCTTCTTTTGTTATGAACTCTGTTACCTGGTGGATTCTGAGGAGGAAGTATGACAGCTTATGTTGTCACTTGGGAAGGAACTTGCATGTTTTTGGTTCCTATCGCTAAAGTCTGGGTTACGTGGGCGTTGGGAGCTAGTAAACCCCGGACTTGCATATTTGGTCTGGGTATGGCCTACACTAGGAGGGCTGGTATGGTGGCTCCATGTTGCGTGACCAAGTTGTTCTTTAGGCTAAGTCGCGGACTACGCCCATGTGAGAGCCCTAGCACACTCCATTTTGATCTCCCCCATACCATAACCAAGTTGGGAATGATTTACCTTCGGATTCAAATAAGAATCCATAATGGCAGTACTCCTTCCCATTTCTTCTTTTACGTTTTTATCTACTTGAAATGATTACAACCTTACAAGTGCAGACAACATACCCATGGGACCAAACATAACGGCACTGAAAGGTCTTCAATTAAAGCTTTCTCCTGACTAAAGATAGTAAGAAAAGCTAAATGTAAGGATTTTGAAAATACGCAACAACCATTTAGTAGTTTTCTTAAATATGCTCCTCCACTCACATAATTACAAGATGGACCCTATAGGTTAGGATCAAAATTGAGCCACACCCCAAACTTTATTTTCGATTAAAAGCAGCTTAAACTTTAAGCCTAAACTTTAAGCGAAAAAATAATTTGCACGCCCTATTTTTCGTCCATTTATCATAAAATGAGGGGTAAAACATTAAAATATTGTTAACATAACTTTTAAAAACAACAAGTACGATTAGCACCCCAAATTTTTTTAAAAGTATTTGTCTAGCACCTTATAGGAAATTCTAAAAAATGTAAAAAAGATAACAAAAAATAAAATATAAGAACTATAAATATAAATTATAAAATTAATAAGTAGAAAGAAATACAAAAAAAAAAAAAAAAAACAAAATAAAAAATAAAAATACAACACAATAAAAAATAAAAATAAAAAGATGATGAGAGAGAGATTAAAACTTCAACTGCTCATGAGATTTAGAAAAGTTTTTGTAACTCATATGCTTTATAGTTTTGCATCCTTATTTTTTTTTTGTGCGTTTTTTCACTTTATTTTGGATTTTTATTTTTTAATCCTTTTTCCTTTTCTTATTGTTTTTTTGTTTTTTTTCTTGTTGTTTTTACTTCTTAAATCATTTTTATAATATATATATTTAATTCTTTCTTTCTGTTTTTTAAGAATTTTTATTTTTTATAATTTTACTTTCTTTTTTTTCTACTTATTAAATAATTTTATAATTTTATATTTTATGTTTAAGTTTAATTTTTCATTTAATTTTGAATTTTTTGAAAGTTCCTATAGTTTAGGGTGCTAAAAAATCCTTCAAATCATACTTTAGTGTTCTTTTTATTAGTTATATTAATAATATTTTAATATTTTACCCCTCATTTTAGCGGAAAATAGAGCGGAGGGTGCAAGTTGTTTTTTGCTTAAAGTTTGGGGTACTTTTAATCGGAAAAAAAAGTTTGAGGTGCAAATCGATTTTAATTAGGGTTGAACTTGTAATTTAGTGTCTATTTCATTTCACTTATTATAAGTGAGGAATATCTTTTTATAAATTTGTTTTAGGAAGATCGGGGTCTGTCTTAAGCCTATTCAAGCAAGTGTAACCACGGGACTCTCCCATGAAAGACCCGAGGGAAGGTCGATTTTTAGAAACAATTTCATTTGTTTAATCATCATTCAGAATTTATGCTTCGCCCTCAAAGCCAGAAGGTCGATTTTTAGAATTTAGAATACTAAACTCTTGGTCATTTTTGGTCTAACTCGTTTTCTTTAAAGCTTCCCCGGTACTAAAAAAAAAAGTAATATTCCTAAAACAAACTTAAGGAAAATACCCCACCTTACCAGATTTTTGAAAAAAATAGAGGCTCAAAAACCTAGTTGACTAGTTTCCTTATGAGTGACTTCATGGGTAACTTTAATATAAGTCGAATGTAGCGAAGGGATTCTCCTAAGAGAAGCTTTAGAGGTAATAGAGGTGAAACTATTTTTATGAGTTGTCTCAGTAGTGACCTACTTTATTAGTTGTGTGATTAGTGGTTAGTTGTCTAAAAGCTACACTAAGAAATAAATCCCTTTTGAGAATAAACCACTAATTTGCCTTGGGTACTCTTTTAGGTCGTCGTATGGCGGAGGGAATAAACCACTAAAGCCGTAGTGCGCTAGCGCTAGCGAGTTTGCGCAACAATTTAGTGTCTTGTATTCTTCGCTAGTTTTTTATACATAAGGTTAAAACAAAAACGGTTACTAATGCTTGTAGCTCGCTTCTATCTTTAGTCAATTTTGGACTAGAGCTGTTCTAAATGCGTATATTTTTTGAACCTTCTACCCTATTGGACTATGAAGAGCCCCGAGTTCGCAAGTCTCCTGCAGCTTCGTCTAGAGTTGGGTGTCCATCCGTGCAGGAAGACTCGCCCTAGCCAATATAGCAACCCCACCCCAAACTCTAGCTAAGAAGTTTCCTCCATCCACTTCCCTTTTTCTGTGTGCCCAAAAGCTTGCCACACCCAATTTATGAAACCACAGCTGAACGATAGCGAATGAAGAGCATAAGCATTTTTAGGGATAGGAGCCCTTTTTCGATTCCCTCACCTAATCTCATGAGAACAAGCCTAGCAGGTCCTACCTTAACCTATCCCCAGACAGCCAGCCCTCACTAGGATACTAACATTGGTAAATGCCCCGCCATGAAGCAAGCTCTCCAAAATGCGACAGATACGGATGTGGGAAAGCCGAAAGTTACTAAAGAAGTCGAAGAAAGAAAGTAGTTGGACAACTGTCTACAAGAGGGTACATTAGTATTCTGGGAATTGGCAACCTTGACAGAAAGGGGAAGAAGAGATAGGAAAATACTTTTATAGGTGCAGCAATACTAAAGTAGTCGGCGGTTCCAATAACCAAGTTTTTCTTTCTCACTCTTTATCTGCTTTTTCTGAAGTGTGGGGCAAATGACGCCCACTACTTCTACTTCTACTTTTAACTAAAGGCGAAGAGCCGGCATTACAAGCAAACCCCCCGCTCGTTTGAGCTGTTGTGAGCCGAAAAGTGTACTGACAGTTTGAATCGCGAAAGGGCTGCTTGCTAAACTTACTTATATTATCAGAATTTATCCATTATTCCTGGGAAGAGGAAGAAATAGATAGAGCAAAGGCAAACCCCCTCTTTTTATCCCCACTTCCCGAAGTGAGTGAATTGCATTTTTGAGGTCTGTAGGGGCTTATAGTTTAACTGGTTGAAACGTACTCCTCATAAAGGTTATATTGTAGGTCTGAGACCTACTAAGCCAACCACCCCTTCTCTTCACTTGATGCAAGGCAGTCGAAGTCCCTGACTTCCTGAAGATCTCAATATTGCGACAGCACCTGGAACTACATAGTCGCAGCTGCTCTTCAAGCACGCCTCCTACCCTTTTGCAGCATGCCCCCTCCCAGCAATATGGCTTTCCTAATAAACGAAGCAGTTGACCTATAGGTCTTCAAGTGCTATATTGATAATGAAGAATTGAAGAGCGAAGTTATGACTTTAAGTGAAGAGCGATAGTGAAATCATTAAGTCTTACTGTTTTGTTCCCGATCAACGATCATTCATTACTGTCGGCCCAACCAAAGACTAAAAGCCCGGTCCGGGCAAGCTAGACTATGGAACTGATTTGACCAAACTGGGTTTATTGGAGCAAGATCCCGATATCAATAAGGAATTGGAATCTAGAAGTGTCAGCAAGAATAGTGAGGTTGAGCAGTAGCAAGGGGCAATAGCGAAAGTGTGGTTCATCCTCGGGGCACCATGCTGCTCTGCCCCTATCCTTTATGATGGATTCCCACGCCTTTTTGATTCTCGTTGTTCGAAGATTATTGAAGACAACATGGCCAGGACAGTTCATAATATCTTTGTTGTAGGCGGCGTTATTCCGAAGTTCTCATTCAAATTTCATTACCCTTATTCCGAAAATAGTCCTTAACATTTTCACCAATTTCGACCTGCCATTATTTGTGGGATATTTGATGGAGAGTTTTGTCATTTTTTTTCTGAAAAATTCTCTCTAGCTCGAAGAATGAGTTGGATTCTCCCTATCCTTTTTTTAAGGAACAACAAACTTTTCTTGAAGGACTAATGTAGGGAAGATCTCCTTTGCTCACGAGGTGACTTTAAGTGATAAAGGGATTTAACTAAAAGGCTTAATAGGAAGGAAGGGGGGGTTAAAAGACACTTGGGATAAGACGAAAGCATCTTTTTGGGTTGAATTGGCGTTTTAGGAGTAATGATAAAATTTGGCTTTTTGTACATGGATGTTTATATTTAACACTTCGGAGGGCTTGTGGGTGGTGTGCCACATAGGTAATTTCTAACTTCTCGAGGACTGTGACAAGGGTTCAAAACCTAGTGTGCTAAGCTAGGGCCTGTAGGGGTTGTTATCATTTATAATGACAACACCTTACCAATTACCATGGTTCAATATCGAGCACAATACTCTCTTACTTTTTCTTTGCGAACGATGCTGTGATATTATATAAAGGCCATAAACGGAATCTTAAGAAGCTGAAAATCTTTCTGGAAATAATTAAGAAGCTGATTCTAATGTTGTAATGGCCAAAAGGTCAATTACGATAAAAGCTAGTGTTTCCTCTCAAATAGAGCTCCTCGAAGAAATTCCAAATCATTGAAGAAGAATCCAAAATGTTGGTTTTCATATAAAGTAACTAGGGGTTCCTTTGGCCCGCCAAGAGAATAAAGAGAGCACAATGCCTTCCTCTACTAGAAAATGAAAAAAGAGAATCTTAGGTTGGAAAGAAAATTGTTTTACTCCGGAGGCCGACTAACGGTTATTAAATATGTTCTAGCTTTCGATGCATATGTCAAAGTTTTTCCTTAATTAGTCGACCTACGATTCGGCTACTAATACTAATAAGGGGATAAGGCCTCATATGTCAAACTTTTCTATTTGTACCTTTTTTACAAACTCATTGCTCAAACCTTTTTTTTTAGCATAACTCACCCTCTAAGTTACATAAGAGTACCCTATTGGCTTTTCTGTTAGAAAAATAAACAGACGTCATTGATTTTGACAGAAAATCCAGCATGTGCTTTTTAAATATGCTACAGTGAGGACAATATAGTCATTACACAATAAAATCTAACAAACCCTTCCATCCCAAAACCTTTCCATCTTGATCTAAACCATCTCCATCCCAAGCATAGTTGTCACGGCGTCGCCTAGGCGACGCCTAGGCATCCAGGCGATGGAGAGAAGGGCACGGCAAGAGTCGACTTGAGGTGGCGCTGCCAAGGCGCACGCCTTAGCAGCTCTGGCCCAACTTAACTGTTTAACTCATCTACCCATCTTCTGACCCATTGACCCATGGACATAATACCAAAGACCCATTAAAAAAGGAGAAAAGGAGAAAGGCAAAACCCTTATCTGGCTATCTGCAAACTTCAATTCGACTTCATCCCATCGCAGCAGCTCGAGTGCTCGACTTCACACACAGGTTTCTTTTCTTTTCTTGTTACTCTTCTTTAATATAGGCAGTGTGTCACACACAAACTTCTTCTTTGCTTTGCTTTTCTTTAATATAGGCAGTTTGTTTCTCTCCTTCACTTTTTCTTTTTTTTTTCAGAAGGTTTGAATTAATAAATGGACTTCATCTTTCTCTTATGCAACAAATAAAGAGTAAGACAACTTTAATTTAATATAGCCATATAGGCAGATAAGGTCACCTCACTATTTCACTGCATGTATGCCAAGTATATGGGAAATTTAATTTAATATAGCCATATAGGCAGTGTGTGCCATCTGCCAAGTGCCAACTTTACATATATTTATTGTTATTACATATATTTATTGTTAGAGGTAGAGGCAGTGTCTTGTTTAATACTGGCAGAGTGTGCCAAGTGCCAACGGCCAACTTTAGTTACACTTTATTATTTATTACAAGTTGATGTATTTATTACAATGAATGTGTAGAATAGTATTAAACATTAGAACATAATTTTTTTAAACTAGTAATATACTAATACATTCACAAGTAAAAATAAAAATATGTCAATGAGCACAATGACTCAATTGTCTCTTATATTTTTTGTTTGATTGTATTTTGTAGGAACTAGAAAACAAAATGGCGGAAAGTTCGAGAGCCGATGGTTATGATATAACCAAGGACCTGAAAAGAAAGGCCAAATCAAACGATCCAAGTTGGAAACCTTGGGATTTTGAAATTTGATTTCCAAAATCTCCAAAGAGTTTGCAAAAAACTTAGAGGTTTTGGAGTAGAAAACTACGAAGTAGATTGTGCAGCGATGGGGGAACGCATCAATCATCCCTTGGGCGTCGGAGATGGAGTTGGAATTGGAGAAGGTGAAACGGACCATTAGCTCGGACTAGGGGCAACAAACTATGAGGTCGATGAGAGCAATTTTGACGATTTTGGAGATGGATACTGCAAAATAGGGGCGGCTATCGGTGTTGGGGATTTTATCGAGTCACCACTGATGATGGTAGTGATGGTTGGTTTTTATTTAAAGTAGGAAGACATTCTTTATTGATAGATTGCTTTGGTAGATTATTTTGAAAAGTTTTACTATGGAGAAAGGAAGATTGATTTTGGTTTTAAGACTTGGGAGAGAGATTTGTCGTGGTTAGATCTGGCCTCGGTAGTCGGTACATCGATCTCCACGGCCCAAGTACTTTTAACTTAATTTATTCATTTGTTGATTATTTATTATTATTTTAATATATTATTTTAAAAATACTTTATTTTCTTAAAAAAAATTAGACTTACTAGGGAGTGTCGCCTGGGTAGGTGGCACGAATGACCTCACTCGTGGAGCTGCCCAACATGAGGCTTTCCCGTCGCCCAAAAGCAGAGAGAAAGCCGTAATTCGGATGAAGCAGCTCCACAAAAGTAGGCGCAGGCTCCTCCCCAGCCTATTATTAGGATAGGACAGAAGTTGGGGTGGCTGCACTGCGCTTTATATCTAAGCACTGTGCTTCTTCCCTTCAGAACGGATTTAACTTTAATTTTTAATTTTTCAATTTTACTTTTTTATATTAATGTTTTGTTTTTTTAATTTTATTCATTTGATGATTATTTATTATTACTAGTTTTATTATTTGATTTTTAATATATTATTTTAAAAATACTTTATTTTCTTCATTTTTTTTTTCACTTTTAACTTTAATTTTTAATTTTTTTATTTTACATTTAAATTAATGTTTTATTTTCTTACTTTTTAAAATTATTTTAATATTTAATTCTATATTTTATATTTGGATTTTGAATTTTCTTTTCCTATTCTTTAATTTTATTTTTTCCCTTTCTACCCCTACATCCGTTACTCATTTTATTGTTCTGAATAGAAAAGTCAATAGGGTCTCCTTTTTAGCATTTATGTAATTTAGAAGATGAATTATGCTAAAAAAAAGTTTGAGGAAGGGGTTTGTAAAAAAGGTACAAATAAGAGGGTCACTTTTGCATTTCAGTCTTTAACACTTTGGAGTGCTTGTGGGTGGTGTACCACAGAGGTACTTTCTAGCTTCTCGAGGGTTGTGGCAATGTGACAAGGGTTCCAAACCTAGTGTGCTAAGCTAGGGCCTATAGGGGTTGGTATCATTTATAATGAAACCACCTTACCAATTACCATGGTTCAATATTGTTAGAAGTGTTGTGTGTATGTGCTTTGTGTGCTGTGAGTGCACTCCTCCTCCACTTGCATCTAACTTGTATAAATTAGGGAATTGTAATATGTAAAAACACAAGAAAATGTATATAGCTACTACAATTCAACATGGTATCAGAGACTTAAAGCAGTTTTAAGAAGCTTTTATTCCTTCTTTTCCGTTGCGCTACTGCTGCTCTAATTTCCAAACAGAAAGCTAGCAAAACTGGTAGATATAGCAAAATTGAAAACACAGTTAGATCAATTAGTGTCAGGCGACCAGCACAGGAGTTTCCAGTTTGGAACCCACAACCCCACGCGCCCTCACGCGCCACCTCACGCGCCTGACGCCGACGCCACGCGCCATCACCGACCGGCGCGTGAGACCTTCTCCGGCGAGCTTCTGCGACGCGGCTTCTGGCAGGTTGCTCGTTTCTCTCTCCTCTTACTATCTACAGTGGTTTCAAAGGAAAAGATTCAGGTTTGTCTGTGTTTGGCTTATTGACAGTTCGTTCAGTTCATGTTGGCTTACTGTTTGGATTACTGTGACTTGTAAAAACTATCTCTGCTGGGATTACTGTGAAGAATAATTGTTGGGCTTATTACTTGCTACTTCAAAAATAATAATTCTTTCAAAACCATCACTGTTAGGCTTGTTATCACTGTCTGGCATATAGTTCTGCTTACTGTTAAGCCTTAACTGCTAGACTTGTTATCACTGATTGGATTGGTGATTTTTTCCCACTGGTGTTTATTGATTAAGCGGTAAAATTATCCTTGTTGCTATTTCCTTGGATAAATTCTTGCTGCTTCTATTATCTTACCATGGCAGAATCTGGCCCTATTATTGAAACCAATAAGGGACAGATGATAAGAAATCATCATCTTAATTCTGCGTTGGTTCTTAGTCCATTTAAGTTGGACGGAAATAATTATCTCGCTTGGTCCCAAGCATGTCGTATGTCCATTGAAGCTAACCGAATGCAACACTTTATCACCGGTACAACGACCATGCCTATACAAGCAGGCGTAGCCCAAGAAGAGTGGAAATCTGATAACTTCATGGTAAAAACATGGATTTTTAACTCAATGGAACCCAGTATGAGGAGCAGTTATATGTTCTTAAACACTGCATATGCACTTTGGGAGGCTATCTCTCAAACCTTCTCTGTTAGTGGTGATATGTCCAAAGCATATGATATCCGCAAAAGAATCCGTGAACCCTCAAGGTGAGAAGTCTGTAGCACAATATTTTGCAGAAATAAAAGCACTGTGGCAGGAACTCGATCATTACCGGGTTTTTTCACCTAAATGTCTGGAAGATACAGCTGCTTATCAAAAATTTGTTAATGAAGATAGAGTTGTGGATTTCTTGGCCGGGTTGAATATAGAATTCGATCAAGTTCGAGCACAATTACTTGGTCAGACTCCCTTCCCATCACTACGTGAGGCTCATGCTAGAGTCCAACAAAAAGAGAGTAGACGTCGGGTAATGGTTCTAAATATAAATCCAGTTGACCGCTCAGCCATGATTGCTTCATATCCTAAGTCTGGCCTTCCCATCCCCATTGAAAGGGAGTCCCGTGAATGTGACTATTGTGGGGGAAAGAATCACACCAGGGATCGTTGTTTTAAGCTCCATGGGTGTCCTAAAGGACGTGGAAGTCGGTCTGGTCGTGGACGTGGATCTCATGCCTACATATCTAGTCCTCCACCTTCTGTTGATGTATCTAGCACTGCAGACACTACTACTACACTCACTCCTGAGGAAATCTCAGCCTTTCGGAAATTCTGTTCCAAATCCACCTCATCTCATTATGCCCAGACAGGTATACTTCCTTGTGCCCTTCATGTTTCCTCTACTTGCCCTAGTTGGATTATAGACACAGGTGCCTCTGAACATATGACGGGATCCTCCAACCTCTTTACCTCATACACGCCCCGCTCTGGCAAAGACAAAGTTCGAGTAGTTGATGGCTCCTTATCTTCTATCTCTGGGAGTGGTTCTGTCGTTTGTACCCCTACATTGACATTATCATCTGTTCTTCATATTCCTTCATTTACTGCAAACCTATTATCTGTCCAACGCCTTTCTGAATCTATGCACTGCTCAGTAACCTTTTTTCCTAATCATTGTGTTTTTCAGGACTTGGTGACGGGGCAGAAGATTGGCAGTGGTAGTGCAGTTGATGGTCTCTATTATTTAGATGTTCCCTCATCTAACATGCTCTCTACTCAGGCTCTCCACTCTACACCTGACTCCAACCTAACTTTGCTCCATCAATGACATCGTCGCTTGGGTCATCCTTCCTTTTTTGTATTGAAGTCTTTATTTCCATCTTTAGTTAAGCAATGTAACAAAACTCAGTTTTTGTGTGAACCATGTGAATTCGGTAAACACAAACGTTCGACTTACTCTGCTATTAATAGTCGTCATCCTGAGCCTTTTGCTATTATCCACACTGATGTATGGGGACCTTCTCGGGATGTTTCCCGTTCTGGTTTTAGATGGTTTGTTAGTTTTATTGATTGTTATTCTCGTGTCACTTGGATTTACCTTTTGCGTTCCAAAAGTGAAGTCTTTACTTGCTTTCAAGACTTTCATAAAATGATTCAAACCCAATTTAACGCTAAGGTCAAAATTCTCCATAGTGATAATGGTCGTGAATATAGTAACAATCATGTTTTTGCATCTTATCTCTCTCAGCATGGGATCATTCTTCAAACCACCTGTGTCAAAACTCCAGAACAAAATGGAATTGCGGAAAGGAAAAATCGACACTTACTAGAAGTTGCCCGCACTCTTATGTTCACTATGACAACTCCTAAATTTTTATGGGGAGATGCAGTTCTGACTGCCGCATTCCTCATCAACCGCCTTCCTTCTAGGATTCTCGGTAACAAAAGTCCTATCTCTTTTCTTCCGCAACTACCCAGTCCGTCTCCTTCACCTCGAGTTTTTGGTTGTGTGTGCTATGTTCATGATAAATCTCTCACTCGGGGTAAATTAGATCCCAAGGCCCTTCGGTGTGTTTTCATTGGTTATTCTCCCACCCAAAAAGGATATAACTGTTATCATCCTCCTTCTAACAAAGTTTTTGTCACCCGGGATGTCACCTTTTGGGAATTAGAACCTTTTTACTCCTCACCTTCTCCTCAGGGGGAGGATGTTATTGATGAGGAGAAGCTTCCTTCTAAGACTGGTATTACAAGTACTATTATTTTTTCTACTCCTGTTATTTTTTCTGATAATTCTGCACAGGGGGAGTTACAGTTAAAAGAGTCATGTGATAAACCGCCTGAGCCTGAGTTGAGGACCTATGCTAGAAAAGGAAAAAATAAGGTCACCATCGCTGCACCACTACATCAACCTTGCTCCGAACCTGGTCTTGATAATACTAATGGTGAGAATCCTATTTATTCTTCTGATGATACTGACATTCCTATTGCTCTTAGAAAAGGTGTCAGATCTTGCACACAACATCCTATCTCGAATTTTGTATCATATGATAAACTATCTGCATCCTACCATTCCTTTGTTTCTTCTTTGTCCTCTATATCTATTCCTCAGGGGTGGAAAGAAGCAATGAGCAACGAGAACTGGAAACATGCTATGATAGAAGAGATGAATGCCCTAAAAAGGAATGATACTTGGGAATTAGTTACTCTTCCTTATGGAAAAAGACCAGTTGGTTGCAAATGGGTATATACAGTGAAACAAAAGGCAGATGGGACAGTTGAAAGACTCAAAGCTAGGCTAGTTGCAAAAGGGTACACTCAGACTCACGGGATTGATTACCAGGAGACTTTTGCTCCCGTGGCAAAGATGAACTCTGTTCGTACCATTATCTCATGTGCAGCAAATTTTGGCTGGGATATTCAGCAATTGGATGTGAAAAATGCATTTCTTCATGGTGACCTGGAAGAAGAGGTATATATGGAAATACCCTCTGGGTTTGCCTCACCTATCACCAGGGGTAAGGTTTGTAGACTGTGAAAGGCTTTATACGGATTGAAGCAATCTCCTCGAGCTTGGTTTGGTAAATTCCACAAAACAATGGTAAAACTTGGGTACAAGCAGAGTCGAGCAGATCACACCCTATTTGTCAAACAAATAAATGGTAAGACTGTCATTCTTATTGTTTATGTTGATGACATTGTTGTGACAGGGGATAATAAAGAAGAGATAGTTAATCTCAAGGCGAGTCTGGCTAAAGAGTTTGAAATCAAAGATCTGGGCACCTTGAAATATTTTCTTGGTATTGAAGTTGCAAGATCTTCCAATGGAATTTTTCTATCTCAACGGAAGTATGTTCTTGATCTCTTAACAGAAACTGGCATGCTGGGATGTAAACCTGCTGATTCTCCTATTGAAGTTAATCATCATCTAGAAGGAGGCACAGGACCTACGGTTGATAGAGAAAGATATCAACGTCTAGTGGGACGACTGATATACCTGTCCCATACTAGACCCGATATATCTTATGCTGTGGGTATAGTCAGCCAATATATGCATGATCCTCGACAAAGTCATATGGAAACCGTTTACAGAATTTTGAGGTATCTCAAGTCTGCACCCGGTAAAGGTTTATTGTTTGCACCACATGGTCATATAAGAGTCGAAGCTTTTTCCGACTCAGATTGGGCTGGCTCTATAGAGGATCGTCGATCTACATCAGGCTACTGTTCATTTGTTGGAGGTAATCTTGTCACTTGGCGTAGTAAGAAACAGTCGGTTGTGGCAAGATCTAGTGCTGAGGCTGAATACCGAGCTATCACCTTGGGTATATGTGAACTAATGTGGCTTCGAATCTTGCTAGAAGATTTGGGTGTTTCAACTACAGGGCCTATGCAGTTGTTTTGTGATAACAAGGCAGCCATTAGTATTGCAAATGATTCGGTACAACATGATAGAACGAAGCACATTGAGATTGACCGACACTTCATCAAAGAAAAATTAGTCAGTGGTCTTATTTGCTTACCTTTTGTAAAAACAGAACATCAGCTAGTTGATATTCTAACTAAGGGTCTTAGTGGTAAGATGTTGGGTATGCGAGATATCTATACACCAACTTGAGGGGGAGTGTTAGAAGTGTTGTGTGTGCTGTGTATGTGCTTTGTGTGCTGTGAGTGTTGTGTGTGTTGTGTGTGCACTCCTCCTCCACTTGCATCTAACTTATATAAATTAGGGAATTGTAATATGTAAAAACACAAGAAAATGTATATAGCTACTACAATTCAACAAATATCAAGCACAACACTCTCTTACTTTCTCTTTGCGAACGATGTTGTAATATTATATAAAGGCCATAAACGGAATCTTAAGAAGCTGAAAATCTTTCTGAAAATAATTAAGAAGTTGATTCTAATCTTGTAATGGCCAATTGGTTAATTAGACAATTACGATAAAAGCCAGTGTTTCCTCTCAAATAGAGCTCCTTGAAGAAATTCCAAATCATTGAAGAAGAATCCAAAATGTTGGTTTTCCTATAAAGTAACTGGGGGTTCCTTTGGCCTGCCAAGAGAATAAAGGGAGCACATTGCCTTCCTCTACTGGAAAATGAAAAAAGAGAATCTTAGCTTGGAAAGAAAATTGTTTTACTCCAAAGGCCGACTGATGATTTAAATAAGTTCTTGCTTCTGATGCATATGTCAAAGTTTTTTCTTAATTAGTCGGCCTATGCTTCGGCTACATTAATACTAATAAGGGGATAAGGCCTCAAAACTAGATTAGAGATGATCCCTTCTCTCTAGTGAGTGCAGTGAAGGACTCTAGAGTCTAGCCTCACCCACTCAGTTGACTTATGGCATCATCGACTTGCTTTTCAATCCAAGGGATTTCATAAGCAGAAAGAAAGACCTCACTTTTGGGATCAGTCCCATTCCAAGATGTAGCTGACAACCTTTCTTTCTCGTTGTTCTTAAAGCCTTTTTCAAATAAAGGGCTAGTAGAGTTACGCTTTATTAGTACATTGCCTGTCATTACCAACTTGTTGTTTTACAAGACGAAGTAACTTGATGCTCGCTACTACTAAAAAGGGCAGAGAGATGTTGACGTTTAGCTTTTAATAACCAACCCCCTAGTGTAACCTTATGAGCTTTCTTTACATTGAGTTAACTTGGCGGGTTCGCCTATATGATTAGTAAAGAACGAGCTGGTAGGAAAGAGTTGAACATCATGAAAAGCATTAACACAGAAGTTGGCAGGCGGCCAGGAAGTTTTGCTTCTAGAATACAGACTACATTTGAAGAGAGGTTTTATAGGTTTATTCTAATTCTTGCAGCCCGCTCGATTTCAAGATGTTCCCAAGAAGAAAGAGTTTAGCCGCTTGCTATAAGCCTGAAAGTTGAACAAGGCAGTGAATCTGCTTCAATTGGGCAGCTTGCTATAAGCCAGAATTCTGGGAAGTAATGGAATCGTGGGGATTAGGTTAAGGCAGTGAGTGAGTCTTGGGTCATAATGAATATAGTCGGGCAAAATCATGGGCGATAGCTGCTGTTAAGAGTAACTACTGCAATTGAATCTGATGCAAAGTCGATAGTACTAGGGCCTTTGAGTGGGAATTTCCTTCTATAAGCAAGTGTAGCGAAGTCGGGGCTTAAGCAAGGCAGATCCTGATCCTTGAAAAGGTATCAAAGTCACTTCCGGATTAACAGATGAAAGAGTTCCAATCGAAAGAGAAATGAGCAAGCTCAGGCCCAGAGCGTGAAATAAAATAGATACGAAAGGCAATTCCTGATATGAAAAGTTTAGATGCCATAGTGGAGTTGAATTTTAGAATGCTCACGTTTGGTGGTATACCCTATTACCCTTAAGTATAAGCCCTCCAACCTTAAATGACATTTTATATCCCCTTTAGGTTAGTATCTTCCTAAAAACCTTTCCATATTCTCATGAATGGGGAATTGTGGATATCTCAAGGGACGGTGGCTCATTTCTTGTTGGATTTAGGGAAGAAGTGACACTTGAAGAAGTGGTCGACATCCATGTTGCTAGTATGTTTTAAAAAACTCTCTTGAGTTTCCTTCAATATGTAGACTTGTTATTGTCTGATTTTTTGTGAATTTCTGCTTTTTAGAATGAATTTTGGATTCTTTTTTATAGAGGAAATTCTTTTTTTTATTTTTTATTCTTTGTCTCTACAAGGCTCGTCGATATAGAGTAGAGCAAAGCAAGCGATTTCAACAGAATTTTCTAAAAGGATTGAATAATGTAAGTTCATGGGGAAAGTAATTAGACCCAAAGCAAAAAATACAATTCATTACACCTTAGAAGGAACAAAGGAACTCAATAAAGGGTATTTACTACTAAAGTTTCTGTTAGAAGATAGTGGCCAGGAATATGTTTCTTGTATTAAGGAAAACAAGTTTCCTTGTTTTCCTCCTTTTTCATTTTTTAATTCCTAGACCTCTTGTATAAATATAGCAATTCACATATTGAAAATATAAGAGAGATTACATTCTTACATGGTATCAGAGCTCTGATCCTTTATCAGACGACTTTTTTCGGCAACTTTTCCGACGACTTTTTCCGGCGTGTCTTTTATCTCTCCTCCTTCCATCTGCAGTGGTCGACTTTTCCGACGACCTTTTCCGGCGACCTTTTCCAGCGACTTTTTCCAGCATGGTTTTTATCTCTCCTCCTTCCACCTACAGTGGTTGTTTTGAGTGAAACTCAGGTTTGGTCGAATCCACCTACAGTGGTTGTTTTTATCTCTCTTCTATCTTTGCGCTTGTTAATTATCCTTGTTGTTATTCCCTTGGATAATTCTTGTTGCTCCATCTCTTGTACTGCTAATTAAAGTGGTTTTATTGTGTAGTACAATTAATTGCACTCTCTTTGGTTTCTAGAATTACTCACTGCTAATTTTTTGAGCCTTTATAATATCCTTGTTGATATTTCCTTGGATATTTTTGTTGCTCCCACTATCTCATCATGGCAGAATCTAGTTCCATTAATAGTGCTGGTACTATTTCTCATTTTGCACAATCAGGTATACACTCTTGTGCTCTTAATGTTTCATCTACTTACCCTAGTTGGATTATAGACATAGGTGCCTCTGCGCATATGACTGGGTCCTCCAATCTCTTTACTTCATACACGCCCCACTCTAGAAAGGACAAGGTTAGAATAGCCAATGGCTCCCTGTCTTCTATTTCCGGGAGTGGCAAGATCTAGTGCTGAGGCTGAATATCGAGTTATCGCCTTGGGTATATGTGAATTAATGTGGCTTCGAACCCTGCTAAAAGATTTGGGTGTTACAACTAAAAGGCCTATGCAGTTATTTTGTGATAATAAGGCAGCCATTAGTATTGCAAACGACCCAGTGCAGCACGATAGAACGAAGCACATTGAGATTGACAGACACTTCATCAAAGAAAAGTTAACCAGTGGTCTTATTTGCTTACCCTTTGTAAAATCAGAATACCAGCTTGCTGATATTTTGACAAAGGGTCTTAGTAGTAAGATGTTTCATCCTTTGTGTTTCAAATTGGGTATGCGAGACATCTACACGCCAACTTGAGGGGGAGTGTTAGAAGATAGTGGCCAGGAACATGTTTCTTGTATTAAGGAAAACAAGTTTCCTTGTTTTCCTCCTTTTTCATTTTTTAATTCCTAGACCTCTTGTATAAATATAGCAATTCACATATTGAAAATATAAGAGAGATTACATTCTTACAGTTTCATATTCAATCATAGATATGGCATCTCTCTCTATACGCTAAACTAGAAGGGCCATACTAGGAGACCCTAGTGGAGAAAGCAAAAGCCCACTTAATCAAGCCTATTCGAGGAAACAAAGGAAGAGTCGACAAAGGCTAACCACATACTGATTCACGAATTTCCCTCGGTGAGGTAAGACTAAAGAAAAGATCACAATAAGATACGTACTCTTGCCAAAAGGTAGGAGAAGATCAAGGCTTTGATTTAGATGAGGAAGACTGTGACAACTCACTAGATCGGGATACTAAGGTATAGAGCGGTATAATATAATAGAAGAAGAGGTACACTAAAACTACTTTAGGGCCTATCTTGTTGTAGAAGCAGTAAACGGAAGCTTCAATACATAGCAAGATACGTCGTGATGTTGCAAGACCTGGCAAACAAGGAGTCAGTTGTTGGTGAAATATGTATTGTGCGCTCACTGTAGAATACATTCTTCTATTCGCTCTTATAACAAAGACCCGTGCTTGCTTTAGCGGCTCGCAAGCAGTTAACCTTCTTATGCATCCATACTAATGCTTGTTGTAGCCAATGCAACCTACAACTGTAGATAGTCATAGTACCGATAACAACCATTCGCTGCTACCTACTCGCTACCACTTTAGCAATTAAAACTAGAAAAATAAGAGAATTAGCTCGCCTCAAACTCAAAACATCCTATGATTTAACCCATAAACCATCCCATGACCCCACGACGTTACCCTTGCCCTGTTGCCCATCGACATAAAAGAGGGATAGAACCCTAAAAGAAAGAGAGAGTTTTGCTGTCCGTCGCGAATAACAAGAAAAGGGGGAGAGAGAGAGGGAGATCGACTCGCGATTTGTGAGTCACCACTTCTGCCAATCACCAGCACAGCACCACATGCCACGCATATACTCAGCAGTAAATCTTCAGAAATTACATTCCATATCATTTTTTACAGCTAAAACAATTAACACTAACTAAGCCCATATGTGCACATTCACTCAAGAAGCTAGTACCTGCCTAAATGCATAAACTATCAAAATAAAGCATTCTCTGTACCTTTCGAAATATATTACTAGCCTACAAAGTCTTCATAAATTAGACAAACAAAATCAAGCATAAGGAGAGTAACTGACCACAATTTTCTATGAGCTTTGACGAATTCAACCTGCAAGAAGGCATAGAACTCAAGAGCCACCAATAATCTGGACGTAGTGACTGTAGACAGTACATAGATACTGAAAATGAATATTTCAAATTACAGAAGCTAAAAGCAACAAACCCCCAGACATTTGCAAGCTCTAAAATGGCACAAATTAAAAGCCATAAAGAGGAACATAACTGTTAATAAAATAATCAAGTAAATTCTTAATGAGCAAGCAAGTAATTATGTCTGGGCAACAAATATAACAAGCTGACCTTTGGTATAGAAGCAATATTACTAGGCACCTCCTTTTCGATCAACTTTGTATCACGGAGAAGTTCCTTAACAAGACAACCTAAGAGTTAATTAATAATTAGTTTGCTTTACATGTAATAATCAACATAAAAACGAATAAAGGGAATAAGAAACATACAGGTAACAAATTATCGTACACCTTCTCAAACCCCATAGTCTTATTAAAAATACAACACAAGAAGAACGGATAAAGACAAATTAGTAAGATAGATAGATCTTGTTTTCAACATCACCTGACCCTTGTGCACGCGCACACACAAAAAGAAAAGAACCACTAATACCGAGCTTATATATCATTAAAATTAAACGTAGAGGTCCATTCACCAGCACAAATAGGCTTGATAAGTGAGGTAACACTCACAAGTCTCTGTAGCTTGTTACAAGAAAGGTCCAAAGAACCATTTATTTGGAAAACAAGTCGCACAAAGCAGAAGTTATGTATAATATTCTAGCCATTCACCTGGATAGGAACTGTCTGGAATTGTAAGGGAAAGAGCTCTAATGTAGTCGGCGACAACATTGTAAGCCATATCAACTATGTCCACATCATCAAGCACAACTTTTCCTGAATATGGTCGAGCTCCAGTTGCCTAAAAATAGTTGAGAAAATAAAGCAGTGAAACACAACAGTTGAATTCAAAAACTGACAAACAAATGGAACTGTAATTGGGTTCTCTAACTGATGGAGCATTGAACAGATTAATCTCCTAAACACTGGTTATTCTCAACAGAGCCATAAAGAAACTACTAAGGGAGTCAGATTTGGAGATGAACCCTCAAACCCAAATTGTTTAGGCTTATCAATTAAGAATTTAGAATTGCAAATCTAGCCAAATCCTAATAATTTAAGATTTATGTGAACTTAAATAAGTGACATTGCTAATGTGATTTTTTTCTTAAAAAGAAAATATTTTAAAATCTTAAACAGAGTTTCATATTTCCTGTATTTTGGTCATTACCCACAAGAAAGACTGAGCAACTTATACCAAAAAAAAAAAAGACTGCACAAGCTCTATCTAAAGAAAGAAAGACTGCACAAACATTGAATCTACTGGTGGATGAAATAAACCCCACTTCAAGGCTAATATAGTAACAACAGTATAGCACAAAAAAGCTATTCGCAGGCGAATTGTGGCTATTAAGCAGAACAAAATAGCCTAAACAATTGGTGCAGTTACCAGCAAATGAGAGAGACACATACAAAACCAAAGGAGGATAGGAGCTAAGACCAGTAGGTTATCCTGGGAAAAGAATTGAAAATTAAAAGCAAGAAGCCCGTGAAACTTGCTCATTTTTCAAAATCTATATAGATAGAAACACTTAAACTACTAGCAGTTTTTTATCAGTAATTATCAAGTAATTGCATATTAAGATCAGGCAAGAAAAAGAAATATTCTAAAACTGATTTTTTAGATGTTACACTCGTAAAACTTATTCCACATTTACTCCATTACTTTAATTTATTTCTCACCCAACATCATTTTTATGTCTACAAAGTTACGCACAAAATAAGAAGCCCATACGAACATCTTCTCACTAACTAACAGAATTTTTTAAAGTTTTAAGTCAAACAACTCTTTAAAATATGTGGTAGCTTACAGGGGCACAACCAGAAAATCACATTGGAGGGGCCAAATAATTATGAAATATTATATTATTAATGTAATAATAAATTTTTGCAAAAGTAGAAGGAAATTTGCTAGTATAATTTCGACTCTTTAGCGGCCACAGATCAGAATTTCTGTTTTAATTTATCATTTTAGTATCATTTGGAAAAAGAAAAACTTTGAAGTTGTTTTGGGAAAGCAAACAAGATGACAGAGATTTGCTAGTACATAAAACCCCATTGAAAACAAATGATAACTTTATACTACTAAGTAATAAATGACCCAACTATGCTGGACTGAATAATTTAGCCATCTACCTTTTTGTGCGTCTTCTATCTCGTCTCTTTCTTTTGGTGGGGAGGATAGAGGGTTGAAAAGCATCCACTGTTGTCTCATGGAGCAAGCTTACTTAGAGGTTCTTTTAGAAATAGATCTTCTCTGGTAATATCTTATACTTTTCTACATAAAAACCAGTAATTTTATTCTCAGAAAAAGCCAAAATATGAAAAGAAGTATGTCTTTTACTTGAGACCCTTGAGAAGTGAGCAACTATTTTGCTTGTCACATAATAGGGAGAAACCTTTTAAGTAGAAGATGACGAAACTAAATCAATAAGAAATCCACAAAGCAAAATTCACAATTGCAAGACAAAATTGATTAGACTGCTACAAAGCATGGACACTTGAAA
Organism: Aralia elata; assembly: GCA_034770075.1. NCBI lineage: Eukaryota > Viridiplantae > Streptophyta > Magnoliopsida > Apiales > Araliaceae > Aralia > Aralia elata. The sequence continues at coordinate 468,608 of CM068385.1, read as the reverse complement.
AGGGAAGAAACTTTAGTAAATTCATACAAACTTCACACGGAAAAAATGGCCATCACAAGGCAAAACTGGCAAGATAGCTAGAAATCATGGACACTTTCAAAGATTGAGATGCCTGTATGGGACACGTAACAATTACTTGCACTTCACAAACACTCTTGACCATAGCCAAAAAGTATGGAGATGCTAGTTATTGCTTATCAAAAATACAAGAGAATATACATATCTGTTAGAAAATAAGATTATGTAATAGAACAAATAAGGAGGAAGACCAATACAAGAGAGTAAAGTGTATTATGACTTCCATAGCTTTACAAGAGAGAGCACTCCTATTTATAGCATACAAGAGAGAGGAAAAATACAAGGAAAACAAATACAAGGAATCAGACTTTGAAGCTCATACTCCACTAACTGATTTATTGCTCCACTAGCTTTTGTCCGATGCAGAAAACATGCTGCCCATGTGTCCATGCTATGCTGCCCATGTGCCCATGTTAGGGAAACATGTTTTCCAACACTCCCCTCAAGCTGGTGAATGAATGTTTTCCATTCCCAGCTTGGATACAAAACTCTAAAATACTGAGCTACTTAACCCCTTTGTAAGTACATCCGTAAGTTGGCCATGTGTAGACACATAAGGGGTACAAATCAGCCCACTCTCCAGTTTCTCCTTGATGAAGTGTCTGTCAATTTCGATGTGCTTCGTGCGATCATGTTGTACCGGGTTGTGAGCTATACTAATTGCAGACTTATTGTCACGATAAAGTCTCATTGGTCCATCCCACTTGATTTTCAAATCTTCTAAGATGATCTTCAACCAAAGTAGTTCACACACACCTTGAGCCATTGCTCGAAATTCTGCCTTTGCACTAGACCATGCTACCACATGTTGTTTCTTGCTCCTCCATGTCACGAGGTTACCGCCAAGAAATGTACAATATCCTGTTGTTGACCTCCTGTCAACTATTGACCCAGCATAATCAGCATCTGTATATGCCTCAAGCACCAAACCTCCGTTTCTTTTGAACAGAACACCATTTTCCGGTGTCCCTTTGAGATATTGTAACACTCGGTGCCCTGCTTGCAGATGAACTTCCTTTGGGCTATGCATGAACCGACTAATCACACTCACTGTGTATGCTATGTATGGTCGTGTATGAGACAGATAAATGAGTTTTCCTACCAGGCGCTGATACATTTCTTTATTTATTGCAGCGTCTTCCTCTGACATTCCAAGTCTAAGATTTTGGTCTATTGGAGTACTTGCTGGTTTGCATGTTGTCTTACCTGTTTCTTTAAGGAGATCCGTAACATACTTCTGTTGGGAGATAAAAATGCCCTGCCTAGAGTGAGCCACCTCGATCCCAAGAAAATATTTAAGCTTTCCTAATGCTTTGATCTCAAACTCCTTAGCCAAACACTGACTTAGAAGTTGTCTCTCATTATCATCATTCCCCGTCACTATTATATCATCAACATACACTAATAGTGCAGTGACTCCCCCTGAAGGTGAGTGTTTAATGAATAGTGTGTGACCCCCTTGGCTTTGTTTATACCCCATGACAATCATAACTCTCGCAAATCTTTCAAACCATGTCCGTGGTGATTGCTTAAGTCCATACAAGGCTTTCTTCAATTTACACACAATATGATCACCCAAGTTATTCCCATAACCCGGTGGGACCTCCATATAAATTTCTTCTTCTAGTTCTCCGTGCAAAAAAGCATTCTTGACATCAAATTGCTGTAAGTCCCAACCATAATTAGCCGCTAATGACAGTAAGATTCTAACAGTATTCATCTTTGCAACCGGAGCAAAAGTCTCTAAGTAGTCAATCCCATAGGTTTGAGTATAACCTTTGGCTACCAACCTTGCTTTATATCTCTCTATTGACTCATCTGCTCTATATTTCACTGTATAGACCCATTTACACCCTACAGGTTTCTTTCCGACAAGTAACTTCACTAACTCCCACGTTTTATTCTTTTCCAATGCTTCTATTTCTACATTCATGGCTTGTCTCCATTTCTCTTTGGTCAAAGCCTCAGATAAGGTGGTAGGGATGGTAATAGTGTTCAAGTTAACAAGAAAGGCTCTATGTGATGGTGAGAAATGTTTAAAGGAAAGAAAGTGTGCAAGAGGATATAAAGGTCGTTTTGTGCACTCTCTAGTTCCTTTCCTAATGGCAATGGGAAGGTCCTGGTCATTATTATTGTCTACATAGGATTCAGTTTCAACTTGTAATGAAGAATTAGAAATTGTTACCTCGTTCTCAGGATCTGGGTTGGATGATTGGACTTGCACTGATTCAGGGACAATTGTCTTCTTCCTTGAATACACTTTGCCTTTGTCAAATTTCACATTCTCAAGGGCAAAGTTGGGAGTGTCTGAAATTTTCGGCACGGGTTCAGACACAAGATTTGGCATAGACTCAGATACTAGTTCAGACACAAGATTTGGCATACTAGAAACTGATTTAGGAATTGACGACAAATCGAACAAGAAATCCCCGTCCTTATATTCAAGTATTGAATTCTTCCCCTGAAGATAAGGTGAGATGAAGTAAGGTGTTTGCTCATTAAAAGTAACATCCACCGAGACAAAGAATTTCTTCGATAGAGGGTGATAACACTTGTACCCTTTTTGAGTTGAGGAATAACCTACAAATACGCATTTCAACGCCCTTGGGTCTAGTTTCCCCCTATTTCGACTATGAATATGGACAAATGACACGCACCCAAATATCCTAGGGACAAGATTATTTGTAGTGTGTATGTTTGGATAGAATGTTGAGAGTATGTCCATTGGACTCTTGAATCCCAAGACTCTAGAAGGCAAACGATTTATAAGATGAGTGGCTGTAAGAACTGCTTCCCCCCAAAAAGACTTAGGCACATTTCTTTAGAATAAGAAGGCTCAAGTCGACTGAAGGAGATGACTATTTTTTCTTTCCGCGACTCCGTTTTGTTGTGGCGTATCGACAGAGGATGACTCGTGTACTATTCCTTCCTTTTGAAAATAAGGAGTTAGTACTTGATTGAAATAATCCCTGGCATTATCTGACCTAAACCTTTTGATAGCGACCCCAAATAGGTTCTTAATCATGGAACAAAAGTTTGGGAGAACAGTACTGACTTCAGATTTATGTTTAAGTAAGAAAAGTCAAGTAACACGAGTACAATTATCAATGAATGACACAAACCATCTTGCCCCAGAAACATTAAGAATAGTAGATGGACCCCAAATATCACTGTGAATGAGATAAAAGGGAAGAGAGCTTCTTTTATCACTACTTGAAAAAGGTACACGTTTGTGTTTGGCAAGTTCACATATTTCACAATTAAAGTTTTCAACATCTAAACCTTGAAATAAAGACGGAAACAGAATTTTAATGACTCTAAATGATGGATGCCCCAGTCGGCGGTGGTGAAGCCAAACCTTTTCTTCATTGGACGAATGAAGTTTTGAAACAAAAGAAGAAGGTAGTTTGCCCTTGGTGATATTTGACTAGCTCGATGTTTCTAGGTAATAGAGCCCATTCCGTTCTCATCATGTCCAATCATCTTCCCCGAATTCTGGTCCTGAAATACACAATAATTATGATAAAAGATCACACTGCAACATAAATCTTGAGTAAGCTTTTGTATGGAGACAAGGTTTGTGGATAATCTGGGGACATGAAGAACATTTTTTAAAGTCAATGATGGGCTTATTTTAACATCTTCTACACCTGCTACAGTGGTCAAAGAACCATCAGCTGTGGATATTTTTTTACTGCTTGGGCAGGATAAGTATGTGGAAAAGACATTTGGTGAGTAGGTCATATGATCGGTAGCTCCTGAATCCATGATCCAAGAGTTGGCAAAGGGTGTATTCGACACATTTAATCCAACAGAGGATGGAGACTTACCCGAATATCCCAATGAACAAGTACCTGAAGGTTTGTCAAGGTTGTCAATTAGAAATCTCACCCTCTCAACCTCTTCTTGGTTGAGACTGCTCGACTCCTTTGGTGATGCTTCATTGTGTTGTGTTGTAACTTCTGACATCTTCCTCAAGTCACAAATTACTGACTATCAAATCCAATCACTAACAGAATTGCAAAGCTGCTTTGATACCAAGAAGATATTTTAGTTTATGCAAAGCTGCTTTGATTCACAAAATTGAAATTTTTTTTTTCGGAAGTGCAGATTTTGGAACAGAGTTGTAGAAATGAGTGCTGATTTTGGAACAAAGTTGTAGAAATGATTCTGTGACAGAATTACAAATCTGTAGAATTGCAGAATTTGCAGAGAAAATACTGCAGAATGGAAAAAACTGCAGAAATGAGCTGCAGAAAAACTGCAAAAAAATGAACAAAGGAATGGAAAAATCTGCTAGAATATCTTGTTAGAATATCCTTAGCTTTGATACCATGTTAGAAAATAAGATTATGTAATAGAACAAATAAGGAGGAAGACCAATACAAGAGAGTAAAGTGTATTATGACTTCCATAGCTTTACAAGAGAGAGCAGTCCTATTTATAACATACAAGAGAGAGGAAAAATACAAGGAAATTGCATTTAACAAATACAAGGAATCAGACTTTAAAGCTCATACTCCACTAACTGATTTATTGCTCCACTAGCTTTTGTCCTATGCAGAAAACATGCTGCCCATGTTAGGGAAACATGTTTTCCAACACTAAATCAATAAGAAATCCACAAAGCAAAATTCACAATTGCAAGACAAAATTGATTAGACTGCTACAAAGCATGGACACTTGAAAAGGGAAGAAACTTTAGTAAATTCATACAAACTTCACACGGAAAAAATGGCCATCACAAGGCAAAACTGGCAAGATAGCTAGAAATCATGGACACTTTCAAAGATTGAGATGCCTGTATGGGACACTTCACAAACACTCTTGACCATAGCCAAAAAGTATGGAGATGCTAGTTACTGCTTATCAAAAATACAAGAGAATATACATATCAAATAAGTATAGTAGTAATAATAATATTACAAAAGAGCCTAAACTTGTAGAGAACCCTTACCTTACAACCAAATGGCAATACACGTCAGGTGGAAGAAATTTGGACCGCAAATCTTTAGCTTCGTTATCAACAAGGAGGGCAGATTTCTCATTGCCGCCAAAATAGGTAGCATAAATCTGATCAGTAGGTAATGTAAATACCTGTAGATAACCATCAAGAAACTAGAGTATAAGATTTCAAGACATACATATTGATGAGCAAGTGAGAAGAAGCTAAGAAGTGAGGAAGTGTGAGGTGAATCAAAACATATACAATATACAAGTCAAAAAAGTTAAAATATAAGAGAATGGATAGACAATGGTGATGTGCATATCTCGTTTAGATTATTAGGTCTGAAGAATTTAAAATTAAAATTAGTCGACTCCAAATAAGTACATCCAAATAGAAACTATAAGAACACATGTAAGATTTGAAAGCCACTTGCATTATTTTGTAAGTAATAGTATAAATATGACAAGTAAATACACATTTATGTCCAATTATTAAGCATCATGCCTTTTGTAATACTCATGCTTTCCTTAAATCCCACATCGCCTGCTTCACTAACTCTATCTCCTTTATTAGTCTATATATATAAAACCAATACTTTTGTTTTATTTACTAAACAATAAAGATTTTCTTATTTTAACAAAAGACTTTTTGCAAGAGGGACTTTTTGGTAAGGACCTCCTTAGTTAAAATTTTCAGTATCGAGGGCGTAGGCAGACTGTGAACCTCATAATTTCGGGTATGTTCTTTTTCTTTCTTTCTTTCTTGTGTATTTATTTTATTTAATTTTCTGTATTATTATTTTATAATTTTAATTAGTATATTTTAGTTAGTTTGTTAGTTAATATTTTGGTATTATTTTGGCTAAATATTAAGTATCTCAATTATAAGAAAGTGTTGTCTTTAATTTATTAATTTAATAAAATAATATGGAGGGTTCAATATATGCATAAAAACTATTAAATACTAATATTGTAGTATTTAATAAAATGTATTATTTTGGTGGTGAATAGATTATATTGAGCGAGTCTAACCAATTGTGGGTATTGCATTACGTACTCCAGGTACGGATTCCGTACTCCTTCAACAATACTCTCGTGAAATTTAATTAATTCGTTTTGTTTCTCATTTCGAATTCTGTTATTATTTCACATAATTGTTTCTTGTGAAATTCTTTCATTTTAGAGTTGATACACATGACTCGTATTTGTGCTCTTTGAGTTAGATTATCATGTCTAGTATTTATTTTGATATTTGTAGAGCGGTACATGTTGTTACCTTCTTTTGACATTATGATTATAATTTGATTTGGTTCAACATGTACATATAGAACCCTTTTGTTGGTATTGTGTCGCATGTGTTGTGACATGATATCTTGTTAGAATATACAGTAGGGTATACATGAGCTATAACCACTTGTGGAGGTACCACAGGCATGTCGTCTTGGCACAAGAGACATGACACTTCCGTGGCGGTGTGATTAATCCACGGCGTCTCTGTTTTGTGCTCCGATGGGAGTTGGCCATTTGGTGATTTGTTGTGAGAGGCGTATGTGTCGGCCCTAATTTTCTGTTCTGTTCTGCGGATTGGTGATGTTGTGCCAAACACCCCTTCCGATTTTGCATGCATTTGGATATCCAGTCCAATGTGTGATTTGTCTATGTGGCATTATTTAATTTGCCTATGTGGCATTATTTGACTTGTCTATATGGCAAGCTATATTTTGAACTCGGTATGAAATAACACCCTGCCATTTCTTCAGACTATTAGGTTATTGTGATACAACTCAGTTCAGTTTAGTCGATTTTATTATTCATTTCAGTTCAGTTCATAATTATGTACTCTATATCCGTACTGGGCATTTGGCTCATGCTGTATTTTTCTTCCGGCAGGTACTCAAGGGGATCATGGGCAAGTGTGATGAGAGCTTCTCACCTAGATGGTTTAGATATTTTGGTTATGTTTTGATGTTTGGGTCTCTGGTATTGAACTTTTATTAAGATTAGAATGTATTAATCAGTATGTATTTTGAGCCGGTTGGGCAGTTATTAATACCTCTTTAAGACTAATCTTTTGCGATTTATAATTTTGATATTAGTTTATATTTCTGTTATATCTGTGTGTAGTCTCCCTTTCTATTTTGGGAAGGGGGTGTTACACCTTTTCTAGGGTTAAAAACAAATAAGTACAATGCTCCTAAAAGTAAAACCAATACTATTTTCAGTTATCCATACATATTCTCTACTATTACGTTGTGGACAAGGTGAAAACTAACAAAATCAAGTGATCCAACACAAGCTTCAAATTTATATGAGATGAGATACCAAAGGCCAACCCAATGGACTTTAAACTCCAGGCCTTAAAAATGAAAGCAAATTAATTATATATTTCCCCCAGTCGAAGATAAATCAACTACATAAAACTTGGGTAGTAAGACAGTAGCATGAACTCTACAAAACTACGAACAAAACAATAAGACTATAATTGACAAGTAAAAATGCAAAATTCACTTTTTTCTAAAATGCAGCTTATATTTAGGGGTATGGAAAAAAGATTGTATGCTAATATACGATTGTCTTCTACTTTCCACTACCACTAGTTATAAAAACAACATAAGAGAAAATCTCACAAAAGAAGAAAATAAGGATAATAAAAGTAAAATAACCTTCGTGAGACCGATGGTACAACTTCGGCTTCGAACAGTCCCCGAAAGACCAATTACCAAGCATCTCAAAGAAAGTGTGGTGGTGAGTGTCTTTACCAACTTCGTCCAGATCATTGTGTTCGCCACCAGTTCAGATACACTTTTGGGTACTGCAAGCATGAGTTAGTTTTCTCAATTGGGTGTTAGGATCAACAGTCCCTAAGAAGATAGGCTTGTATTGATTCATACCTGTCACAACACCGCATGCCAACAGTTAAACACTAAACAACATGACACATGATTCTTTGCTAGGATTCTTATAAAATATCATGCAGATTTTGAGTAAATTCGAACTATTCCTTTCCAGTAATCAGTGAATTAGTTGGAGAAAAATAAAAATATAAACTCAACAAGGTGAAGGCGGAAAGGGAAGTTAAACCCAGCTAATGCATATTTTGGTGGATTGCACTCCCTAACAACTGAAAAACTAGGGTTATTATTCAGGGAGAGGGTGAATTAAAGAACGGACCAGCATTGGCGAAGAGAGGGGTATGATCATTGTGAGGAAAAACAGGACTAGATTTCCAGTTCACATGGTTTTTCTATTCAAAGAACTTGATGAACCCGTTGATGGAGGGTAGTATCCCTGACTTTTTAGCCGGCCATTCGATCTGTCCCTGCTCCAAACCCCATTGATGAACTCGAGGACGATGAGGAACAAATATATAAAGGGCTTGTACTATTCATACCAGTCACAACACCGCATGCCAATAGTTAACACTAAATAACATGACAAGTAATTCTTCGCCAGAGTAATTATAAAAAATAATGTAAATTTTGAAACTACTTTCACATTCAAATGAAATTAGGATTAAGCAAATCCTAACCAGTGAATTAGTTGGAGAAAAATAAAAATAATTTTTTGCCAAAACCCCATTTGCAACTGAAAATCTAGGGTTACATAATTCTTCGGCAGACTAAATATAAAAAGTAATGCAAATTTTGAAAATACTTTTAACCTTCAAATGGAATTAGAATTGAGCAAATTCAAAAACCATTCTTTCATTTCAAGTAACCAGTAAATTAGTTGGAGAAAAATAAAAATAAAACTCAACAGGGGTGGATTAGTGGATATTTTTGGTTGAATTGCACCCAATTACAATTGAAAAAGTAGGGTTACGCAGCCAGATACTTGGAATTTAGAGAGAGAAGGATAATTTAAGGGACGAACCATTATTGGCGAAGAGGAGGGTAGGATCATTGTGAGGAACAACAGGACTGGAATTCCGGTTCACATGGCTTTTCTTTTATCTTCAAAGAAATTGATAAACGTATCCCTGACCCATTCAATCTCTCCCTGCTCTGAACCCATTACGATCATGGTGACAAGGAAATCAAACCTAATTGAAGGGAAGAAAGTAATACTTAAAGAAGAATGTGAATTGGTCTGCTTAAGCTTCAGGCCCAAATCCAATTTCATTGCCGCGTCTGTTTAAGTTTCACGCGCAAATCCAATTTCTTTGCAGCCTCATCCATCAGACCGTTGGAACGTGTAAATAATTAATTAATTTTCAAAATATTATTTTTAACTATTACTTAATCTTTTCTATTAATATAATTAATTAATTCATGTGCGATTAGATTGATTATTATCGATATCATAACTATGATCGTATACTTAATTAAGTATGAGTATTTATCGTTGGATCTAAAATGGGACTTTAAAAATATCTCAAACAATAATTTATTTAGAATTTTATATAATACTGTGATGATCTTATATTAGATTGTATCTTTACGCTCTATTATGTTATTTGGAGACTAAATATTGTAAATAAATATTAAAATATTTACAATGAATTATGTTAATAATGAGGATATTGTGACAGTTTGTATTATAAACAGGATGGAGTAATATTACCTAATCATTTTATTCAGGTCGTCGGACGTTAGGAGTATAAACGAGTTGAATTTAAACGTACGTTATCCTGCTCAGATTTGACTCGACTCGAAAAAATTAAGCTCGAATTCGACTCGAATTCTTAATTTTATGTCAAATTCAACTCGAAATATTACTCAACCCACTCGGTTGCAAGTACTCGACTCGTACAAAATCGTGAGCCTTCAAAACGAATTTCGAATATGAATTGTCTCACTCAAAATTGAACTACCATATATTCAACTTATTACTTAACTAATGTTTATATATAAAAGTTTTTCACTTTATTTATCTAAAAAAAATACAAAAAATGTAATACAAATTGACAATCAATTCATTTATTTATTCAAATACAAACTTACACAATTACATACTACACTTTATAAATTATAAATATTGATACAAATATCGCATATTTAGCTTACTAGTATGGATCAGACTAGTATTTAAATATGGTCCACCGAGCAGGTATCAAGTATGGTTCATAGAAAATGAAATACTTAAATCCTAATCTGAGCGAACGCTGGTATGCTCGAATTCAACTCGTGTATCATTTAACAAAAAACAAGTATGAATCGGTTTTAACTCAGATAAATTTCGAAGTCAAGTTTTAGATCATATTTTCAAACCACTTTCGAGTTGAGCACTGAATTACTCAGCTTGGCTTACACCCGTATTGGGCGTGGGTCTGTTGAACAAACCTATCAAGCATAGACCTTACTAGGACTGTGCATTCGGTTATAACCGAACCGAATAGCTTATTTGGTTATAACCGAATACCGAACCGAACTTATTTTTGTTATCCGAAATACTATCCGAATTAACAAATAACCGAATTACCGAAAACCGAATAACCGAATTTACTATTCGGTTATTCGGGTAATAACCGAAATTAAGGTCTATATTTCTCCAACAAAGAAAAGTCATTTCAAATTTCCAATACAAGAGTTTCCAATCACAAAATTTTATCAATAAATATTTTTATTTTATTTTTTTTCTTATTATTCGGTTAACCGAATAACAAAATTTTTAAAACCAAACCCAAACCCGAAAACCGTATATTAAATCGGATATAACCAAATTTTTAAAAATAACCGAAAAAAATCGGTTAAAAAAATTCGGTTCGATTCGGTTTTTCGGTTATAACCGATTTTTGCTCACTCTTAGACCTTACTCCAACTAGGTTAGGCTAGGCTTAGTTTTTTGGCGGAGCTTATCTAAGATCCTAAAATTGTTGTCAGTTTCTAGAACTCATCATGTTTGTTTGTGTAAGCTTTTCTTTCTAATTCTAAAACTATGTTTGTTTATAAAGACCGTACTTGAAATAAGATTATTAACCCTAAAACTATATTTTTTTACAAAAATTATATTTAGAATAAAACTATTAATCCCAGTGTCATGTTTGTTGACAATGATTATAATTCCAATACTATATTTCCATATATTATAATTCCAAAACTATTAATCGTACGATTAAATAGCCCTAATCACATGTTTATTTTTTATGGGATTATTAATGTGACAACTTAAAATAATCATGAAAAAATAATCTCATGTTATGTTTGTTTTGTCCATTATTATTTAAAGGATTTGATAAAAATTTATTGTTTGGACTATCACCACTAATAACAAATATATAATATTCTCATTACTTTAAGTATAAATAAATATGATAAGATATACTCCCTCCGTCCCTTAATATAAGTCGTTTTAGAAAAATATTTGTGTCTCTTAATATATGACGTTTGAGAATTTCAAGTAAGCATTAATTGCTTAGTTTCTAATATTACCCCACGTATTAAATATAACTTTGATTCTTTTGCTATTTTTACCCAATAAATAACACTCTCTTTTTTCAATACAAAGACAATATGGACAATTGATACTATATTTAATGCTATACAATCATTTTCTTAATACGTTTGTACAGTTCTAAAACGACTTATATAAAGGGATGAAGGGAGGGAGTATCAGTTTTTTAAACAAATTTAAATGTTAATTTAGTCCATAAATTTATAATCCAAAATGATGGGGATTATAATACTTAGTTGGACATGGTATTAAATAGTCACCCATTTCAAGTAATTTTATTATCCCGAAACTAATAGTCCCAAGTTTATTTTTGAAAACAAACAAAAACAAAAGACTTGAGATTAATAGTCAAATCCCAAGTACAATGCTTCCAAACAAAATAACCCAAGTGTCTTATTTGTTTTTAAATTTAGACTAAAGACTATTAATCTAGGGCTTATAAAATGACTTAATATGAGAAATTATTTAATACCATGTTCAACTACGTATTATAATCTATGATTAATAATAATCTTGGAATTATAATCTCATATATTATAATTCCGGGATTATAATTCTTATAAACAAACATGATCCAAGTGTCTTGTTTGTTTTTAAATTTAGACTTGAGACTATTAGTTCAAGAATTATAAAATAACTTAATATAAAAGATTATTTAATATTATTTTTAATCAAATATTATAATTCTGAAATTATAATTTTATAAATTATAATCTTAAAATTATAATTATTGTAAACAGACGTGACTCAAATTTTTTACTCCCTTTCGTTTTAAAAATTTTCGTCTCTTATAAAAGGCTTCGGTTTTAATTTGGGGGTGGGTGACGGTTTAATGGTTTTAAAGGATGTGGACCCATTTTTCCCTCCTTCCTGATGAATGAATAGTCGACCACTCTTCTCTTCTCTTCCATATACAAAGTGGAGTAATTACTTTTGTTTTTAACTTCATTTTCACCCGGAATGGGTTTTCTGATTTACGGGGTTCCTTAAAGTCGCCTTCATTCTTGTGGGCTCGTCTTGGTGTGATTGACTAGTCACTAGACAAAGCAACTGTCACTGAATCACGTGATTATGACTTTCTTGTGAGTTGTGCCTGCCTCTTAACATTCCCTTGTTTTCTTCTGTTTATTTATCATTATCAATTTATTAGTAAAGTTTTCCCTGTGGTCCTGTGGAGTAAATATAATTTATTTTTTCTTTTCTGAACTACTCGTACTCGTATTACTATTAGTTTAGTCTAGTATAGTCGAGTTGGCTGTGTCGCAGTGTTCATCAACATTTCGTGTTACCTTGGTAGCTTTATTTTGGGCCAACAGTGGTCAGTGGGTGAGCTATCTGTTTCTCCTCCTCCTCCTCACCAGCAGCCCACAGCCAAGAGATTAGGAAATTTAGTGATATTGCGGAAAACAAATATATCACGAGGACTCTTCAATACTATAATATGTTTTTGGGTCCTTTGTCTGAAATTGAATACTTATGGTGCATTCGCATTTACAGTGTTTTTACTGTGCTTTAGGTTTTCTGGTGCTCTGTTCTGTACACTTAAAAGTCACAAAGTCTGCTGAGTGGTTAAGGTATTATAAAGTGAAATTATGGGCGGGTGCTGTTAGTGTTCAACCCCCTCCCCTTCATTATAATACTCAGTTTTTGTGTTTAAAAATCAAATTGTTGTTGTTCCAGTGAGGATCTGCATCTAGCTGGTGTTCGCCAACATAAAGTTAGCCCAAATATCTGACACCTGTGAAGTATGGATCTTGAATACGGAAAGTGCCGGAGCTCTTCAAAGGTTTGCCCATTTATCTTTTTAGCTTTATTGTAGTCACATATGTTCTTTCCAATGCTCATCGAGATAGGTTCACAGCTATAAATCCCTTTAGAAGTATCTGGATTATATGGTTCAACTCGCACAAATTTGCAGTTTCAATAAATGGTGAAAAGTCATATTTTGTCAATTTTCAAATATGCTTTCTAAATTGTGCTGTCTTGAGATAATTTCTTCCTCAATTGCACCTCAGAAAGATTCTTGGAAGACCACCTTTCTTTTAGCTTATCAAAGTCTTGGTGTAGTCTACGGGGACCTCAGCATTTCCCCTCTATATGTTTACAAGAGCACATTTGCAGAAGATATCCATCACTCAGAGACGAATGAAGAGATCTTGGGCGTGCTTTCCTTTGTCTTTTGGACTCTAACTCTAGTTCCTCTATTCAAGTATGTATTTGTAGTCCTTAGAGCTGATGACAATGGGGAGGGTGAGTACCAGAACTGATTAGGTGATTTCTGAATCATTTGTTATTGAATTGATGTTTCTTATGCATAACTCTCTGCAGGTGGTACTTTTGCCCTCTATTCATTGATATGTAGGCATGCCAAAGTAAGCGTTCTGCCTAACCAACAAATTGCTGATGAAGCACTTTCTACCTATATCCTGGAGCATCCTCCAGAGAGAAAGAGCAGCTCAAGGGTGAGAGTGTTGCTTGAGAGGCACAAATCCTTGCACACTGCTTTGCTTATCTTGGTCCTTCTTGGTACTTGCATGGTAATTGGAGATGGGCTGCTTACTCCAGCCATATCAGGTAATTCTTTGCCTTGCTGTACCACTTATTTGTATCTGTGTCCTTGTGTGCTAATGAACAAACTCTTTCTTCATATAGTTTTTTCTGCCGTTTCTGGCCTCGAGTTATCCATGTCTAAGGAACACCACCAGTGTAAGCTTCTCTTTTCATTTTAGTTAATGTTATCTTAATTTCAATCTGCTCTTTTCCATCAATTTGAAGGTGTAAAACAATTATTTAAAAATGGACACTATAATTTACTTTGACCTCATAGAGAGGGAAAGACGAGAATGTTTTAACTGCCTCATAATTTCTTTTAAGTTCAACCCAAATTAATGATCATGTAACGCGTACTTTTTCTTTTCTGACAAAAAATCCACAAGATCATCATATATTGAAATTGGCAGAGAAACAAGGTACACTGCATAAAACAAACATATATTCTTTCCATATCTGCTTTCTTGATTTTTCTTTGGTTAGATGATAGCATCGCAGTAATGTATTTTTTTATATTAATTTTATTCTGAGGACCACTGTCAAGACATTTGGCCAGGGGATGAGTGTGATATGTCTTTTGTTTCATTTATAGATTTTCTTTGAATTATTGTTATGTTTTGGCAAAACTGTTGTTTGCAATATCTGGTGATTTATCATGCAATTCATGGAGGAGTCAAGAGGTTTGTGTTGTTAATTGTTGTTGCTGTGTGGACTAAGAGTGTGTGTAATAACAGTGTGTGTAATAAATATTACCTGGCCATTTTGACCAAGTTGGTGAACTAGCCTGGAGAGTGGGACCATCTAGTTAGTCCAAGTTATGGTCTACAGCCACTCGTGTTCTCTTCTTGGTCCTTTAGCTGAATCAAAAATTTGTGAAACCAAGTTTGTGCTTTTAATTATATACTTGATTCACCATCAAAGTTAACTACTTGAATTAGCAG
>CM068385.1:396199-443699 GCA_034770075.1 Aralia elata | reverse complement strand
CACAACAAGGTTTCATTAGAATGGCTATTAGCTCTGGGTCCAAGCTTGGGTATTTCTCGAGTCCCTGGCATTGGCCTTGTGTTCACTGATCTAACCTCTGGAATTCCTGCAAACTTCTCACGCTTTGTCACCAATCTCCCTGCCTTTCACCGCGTCCTTGTTTTTGTGTGCGTAAAATCTGTGCCTGTTCCTTATGTGCCTCCAGCAGAGCGGTATCTCATTGGCCGAGTGGGTCCTGCGGCTCATCGTTCTTACAGGTGCATTGTCCGTTATGGATACCGTGATGTTCACCAGGATGTGGATTCTTTTGAATCTGAACTTGTTAACAGGCTGGCTGATTTTATCAGCTATGATTGGTGTCATATGCATGGAATAACAAATACATGTAATGAAGATGATGATTCACGGTCAGGTAGATCGTCAAGCGAGTGTAGATTGACGGTGATAGGGACAGTGGCTTTCTCAGGCACACCAGCTTTTGAGATTGAGGATAGTGTGCCACCAGCTAGTGTATCGGCTGGGTTCCCAACAGTTGAGAGCGTGACGGATATCATTGAGATGGAGGCAGTTGATGTAGCGGAAAGAAGAGTGAGGTTTGCCATTGACAACGAGTCTGAATCCCATGCAGAGTCTTTTGACATGGATGTGCAGATGCGTAAAGAGTTGGAAGATTTGTTTGTGGCTAAACAATCTGGGACGGCATTCATTCTAGGGCACTCACATGTGAAAGCAAAACAAGGATCATCTCTTTTCAAGAAGTTGGCAATTAATTTTGGGTATAACTTCCTGAGGAGGAATTGCCGGGGGGCAGATGTAGTGCTCAAGGTGCCTCCGGCGTCTTTGCTTGAGGTTGGCATGGTTTACGTTCTGTAACCTTAGAAGAATGTAACCACCTGTCCTGTTGAATGCTGCTAATAGGGCTTCTATATATATATATATATATGTTCCAAGGAAAAAGTAAATGAATTGTGCAGATTAACAGAGATAGCTAGTTCTAAGTTGGATTATAGTAAAGTTAGGCTCTTGTTATCCCATCTTAATGCGTTCGAGATTATTTTATTTTATTTTTTTTAAAAAAAATAAAAGAAAAAAAATAAGAGTGGGGGAGGGGATGAGGTTAAATAAATCAAAAGTAGACTGCTCCCTAACAATTATTACACTCATTTTTTTCACTCTCTCGGTCTCTTAAAACTTTTATACTTGTGTTGGTTCTAAGTTCTATGTCGGGCAAAATTAACCCTTTTTAAATTATTCATATTGAGTTATTTTTAAGAGTAGCTATAGACAATTTATAGATATTCACAAACATAAATCACGTAAAAAAAAGTCTGATGCATGCACATATATGTAACATATTCCTCGTACGTACTATAGCGCATCCATGCATTCAAATCTGAGTGTAAAATAATCAGTTTAATATTGATTGTAGATTTATAATGCACATAGGCCTGGGCAAAAATGAATTAAGTTTGATATTGGTTTACATAATATTAGGGAAAATGATATATATTTACGTTTACTTTTTGATTGTCAGTTACATGGATAAGTATTATGGGTAATTTTTTTAAAAAGACATGTAATAAATGGGGTCCTCTTACAATTCATATTAATTTCATATATTGATAAGTTTTGTAATTCGGCATAAATTTATTACAATTTATATCAGGACTCTAATATTAGTTATAGATTTATTAAGAACTAAAATCGTATAATATATTTTTAATATATTTTATGTAGTTTGGATCTACATGGTTATGAGTCCAATATAAATCAATTCATGTTACAAAATCTTAAATTTAGTATTATTGTGGTGCAATAAAATAAATTTATATTTTCTCTCTAAAGACTCCAAAATACACTTAGGCACTCTAAAATTTTTATACAATGTTGTCTCAAATTTTTTATTTACTCTCTCTCTCTATCGTTTTGTTTTTCCCTTTTTTTCTCTCTAAACTTATTTTCCTCCTTACTTTCTCTCACTAAATTGAAAACTAGATTTTGTAAAGAGAGTCAATTATTTTTTTAGAATGAGAAAGAGTGCATTGTTTTAGAGAAAAAGTTAAGTATTTTTTAGAGAGAGAAAGAGTATATTTTTATACAGAGAAAGTCAAATATTTTTTTGGAGAGATCCGTAAATATTTTTAAAAAGAGCTTGGGAGAAGTTTTAAAAAGATAAAGTAAAAATATCAAACTAAATCATGCATGAGTTTGTTATATATAGATCAAAACTAGTTAGCTATTTTAAATTCATATTTTTTATTTATAGTATAGTTCTAAAATCAACCCAATCCACAGTATATAAAGTAGTTATTCAACTCATTAGAATGCAAGTATATATAGTTGAACCAAAAGTTTTTAAGGACATTGTCAGGTTTACACGTGACATCAATACCTATATATAATATCAATCAATATCACATCAATCAATTAATACCAGCATATAATAATCTAAGGATTTGTAATTGAGAGATTTTCGTTGGTCATTTGAGTTGAACTTAACATAGAGAATATACTGTAATACCCGCAATAATTTTTTTTTATTCTTATAAAACCAAATAAATAATATTTATTTGTAAGCATTTAATTGGCCTTTATAAAATTAGTATGTCAATTTATGTGGAACCATGGGATGCGGCTGATAAGAGAGAAGAGGAAAGATTTACTGATCGAGTAAATTTATACATCCCTCTATTTTCCTCCCTCCTTGCCAAAACGCAATTGGTGACGCCGTTCTATTTTTTTTTTAATTCTTTGGCCCTCCCACCCACCCCACCCCCACCGTCTTTCTTTTCTTCTTTCTAGTTCTCTCAATCTAAAATGCTCCAGTACGCCTACGCATTCTCTCTCCTTCTTTGAGGTGATTTTTTATCTGGGTCTTGGATTTCTTTTCCAAATTCCATATCAATTTTCTTGAGAAATTGTTCATGAATTTTGTTGGACAATGAATTGAAGAAGAGTTTGATTGATGTGTTTAAGTGGGTTTTTGTTCATCTATGCTTATTTCTTCTGATTCTTCACTTATATGATTAGTCTATTTATTGATGATATTGTCTTCTTGTTGAAATGGGTTTGATGATTCTGTTGGATCTTTTCCTTGATTAGACTATTTATTGGGGTTTTTCCTTGATTTATTGTCTAATAATGGAGTAGTGTTGTGTTTAATTTCTATATATTAGTATTCATTATATGAAATTGTACACTACTTGTTTGATGGAATGACACAAAGAAGTCTTTCATAGTTTTTAACCTTTAATTAGACAAATTAACATATCTCTGAAAATGAAGTTTTACACCTCACCTTATTTGGTTGTTTGCATTGTATTTAAGTAAATTGAATTAAAGACAGGTACTAACTATTGTTCCTTTTTGATATGTTAATTTTAGTGTCTTCGACCATATACATTTTGGTGGGGTTTTAAATTGTTGTGATTCTGCTTTCTTTTTGGTGTGCAGGATTGGTTATAATATGATTATGTTGATGCAAAGGTCCTTATTACACCAGGGGAGGTTAATTATGTGTGT
Source organism: Aralia elata (assembly GCA_034770075.1). Lineage (NCBI taxonomy): Eukaryota > Viridiplantae > Streptophyta > Magnoliopsida > Apiales > Araliaceae > Aralia > Aralia elata. The sequence goes on along the minus strand of CM068385.1, from coordinate 440,177 downwards.
TGTCATGGAGAAGCTAAGAAATCACCTCAAAGAAGGAGAGAGAAGGCGTAGTGGGTGCTTTCTTAGCGAGGGCTGAACTTGTTTTCTTGTACAATGACGGTTGACCTTGTCTTCTACAATGGGTCTCTCTCAAATTAATTCAAGGATTTGGGCAGATAAACCTCTCTCTTGCAAAAGAATTAAAAAAAATAAGTGAAACGACGACAGAAATTGCGTTTCGGCAAGGAGGGAAGAAAACAGAGGGATGTATAGATTTACTCAATAACTATAGTAAAGTATAAGAGTAAATCTATTTATCCCTCTGTTTTCCTCCCTCCTTGCCGAAACATAATTTTTGTCGTCGTTTCACTTAATTTTTTTTTAATTCTTTTGCAAGAGAGAGGTTTATCTGCCCAAACCCTTGAATTAATTTGAGAGAGACCCATTGTAGAAGACAAGGTCAACCGTCATTGTACAAGAAAACAAGTTCAGCCATCGCTAAGAAAGCACCCATTACGCCTTCTCTCTCCTTCTTTGAGGTAATTTCTTAACTTCTCCATGACAACACACATAATTAACCTCCCCTGGTGTAATAAGGACCTTTGCATCAACATATGTAATCATATTATAACCAATCCTGCACACCAAAAAGAAAGCAGAATCACAACAATTTAAAACCCCACCAAAATGTATATGGTCGAAGACACTAATATTAACATATCAAAAAGGAACATTAGTTAGTACCTGTCTTTAATTCAATTTACTTAAATACAATGCAAACAACCAAACAAGGTGAGGTGTAAAACTTCATTTTCAGAGATATGTTAATTTGTCTAATTAAAGGTTAAAAACTATGAAAGACTTCTTTGTGTCATTCCATCAAACAAGTAGTGTACAATTTCATATAATGAATACTAATATATAGAAATTAAACACAACACTACTCCATTATTAGACAATAAATCAAGGAAAAACCCCAATAAATAGTCTAATCAAGGAAAAGATCCAACAGAATCATCAAACCCATTTCAACAAGAAGACAATATCATCAATAAATAGACTAATCATATAAGTGAAGAATCAGAAGAAATAAGCATAGATGAACAAAAACCCACTTAAACACATCAATCAAACTCTTCTTCAATTCATTGTCCAACAAAATTCATGAACAATTTCTCAAGAAAATTGATATGGAATTTGAAAAAGAAATCCAAGACCCAGATAAAAAATCACCTCAAAGAAGGAGAGAAAAGGCGTAGGCGTACTGGAGCATTTTAGATTGAGAGGACTAGAAAGAAGAAAAGAAAGACGGTGGGGTGGGTGGGAGGGCCAAAGAATTAAAAAAAAAAAAAGTAAAACGGCGTCACCAATTGCGTTTCGGCAAGGAGGGAGGAAAATAGAGGGATGTATAGATTTACTCATAGTTATTTAGATTACTATATAATAATGATATGAAATAGATTGTATGTTTGTAATTAATTAATAAAATATACATATCTTATATGACTTGTGGACAAGATGTATGAGATCAATCAGGATCGTGGTATGCCAGTGAATCAGTAAAATTAGTATATACATATATCTATATAATACTTAAATAAATAGCTAACTAAAATGCAAACTTAAAAATTGTATTAAGATTTTGCATATTAATTCGGGCTAAATCACTTTGCTGATAAAAGTTTTAAAATTTAATTAATAACTAATTGAACAGTATCATGTTGTTGATAATTAGAATTGTAATAAAGTTTAATTTTATTTTATTAGATCGGAAGAAGGGAATTTAAGGAGTTATATTTAGAATTTAAATTTTTGGAGTGTTAATAATTGATATAAGGCGATAGTTAAAGACACCTTGAATAAATTACGAATTATTTTAGAATTACTAGTTTGGATTATATTATATTTAATTCAAGTTGAATATGTTTAGGTAGTTAATAACATTTTGTATTTAATATCGTTGGCATTTGAGAGTAAGATTTTGCGGAGTGTGTTATAAGTGGTTTTACGTATCAGGTACGGATTCCGTATTCCTTCAACGATATTCTTGTGAAAATTAATTAATTCGTTTTGTTTCTCGTTTCGAATTCCGTTATTGTTTCACATAATTGTTTATTGTGAAATTCATATGATAGTTACATTTTGGCGTTTAGAATTCGTATTTGTACTCTTTAAATTAGGTTATCATACCAGTATTTATTTTGATGTTTGTAGAAATGTATATGTCAATATATTTTGAAGACTTTATTCATTTGTATCATTCTTCGTATATTTTTGTTCACATTCGGAAGTTATTTTGATCGTTGGTATCTTGTGATAGTAAAGTATGTTTGTATTTGAAATAATTTGATGACATTTGGAGATGGTCATGTAAGCCTTGTGATTTGAACCCCTTTTGGCTTACATTTTGTAGTTCGATCCTTAGGGTCTACTTGAGCTAACCACCTATGGGGGTACCACAAGCATGTCCTCTTGACACCAGGGCATGACACCTTCCGTGGCGGTGTGATCAGTCCACGACGTATCCTTTTATTTTGTATGTTACTCTGGATGTGAGCTTTGGCCATTTGATATATTTATTCAGGATACGTATGAGTCGACCTAGTATTTAATTTGATTTGATTTGTTTGGCGGATTAGTGACGTATGTGTCGTGCGTACTATCCGGTTTGATTTGTATACATCATGGTACCGATGTATTTTGTTAGCCTTTGACTATTTGTATTTGAGCTCAATATAAAATGATAACACCCAACCATTTGATTCGGCATATTAATTCATTGTGTTAGTTTTGTTCAGTTTTGTTCAGCCCAATTAATTAAGTTAGTTATTTCAGTTCATTATTCTTGTACTCTATCTGTTTGTCTTATTAATTCTGTTGAGTCAGATATATTCTATTCAGACTTTGGAGATTATATTTTTGTTGGTATTTAAGCTTGAGGCTTTGTCTCAGTTGATTTCATATTTCAATTGTGCATCTTTTGTATATCTATGTCCGTACTGAGCATTTGGCTCATGCTTTATTTTTCTTCCAGCAGGTTTGTAGGGGTGATTCAAGGCTAGTGTGATGAGAGACTTGCCTTTGACCATCTAGCTTTACTTGATTTTAAGTTTTGATTATTCTGCATTGATATTGAAGAATTGTATTTAATTCGACATTGATCGATTATCACTATTAAATTTATTGGAGTTATTGGTGCTCTATTTTATTATTTTAAGGTTTGTTGTGCTTTGCACGTGACTCCCATTTTCCCCTATTCTATATTTTTCGGGAGATGGAGTGTTATATATACGAAAGCTCTTCTCCCAAAAAAAACTCTTCTTCTAATAAAATTTTCTTCTCTTATCATCTTTTTTTTATAAATTCCAAAATTCTTCTTCTCCTCAATCATCTTTTTAAGTTATTTATAAAAAGGTTGCGATTAATGTGAGATTTTTGAAACACGGCTTTGGCAACAGGGTTTGAAAGATTGATTTTTGATATATCCCAATATGATAGAGTCGTCAGTTGATATAAATTTAAATGGATGTACTAACCCATACAAGCTTTTGACCCAAATTGTGACTCTATTATATTAGTCTACAACTGATATTCAAAGAGTTCGGGAGCTTGTTTAAGTGAGAAAAAAGTGTTAGACACCTCCTGACTTTTGTGAACCACAGTTACTGCTTTCATAATTCTTTTCTCAAGTTTTAAAAAAGTTGTCTTAGTGTGTGTTCTAAGTGTTCCGTACGTAGGTGTCTTGTTTCAGTTTATGGTGTGTATGTATTCATCGTTATGAGTTGTGAGTGAATCTATTTTATCCCAGTGGGGTTCAATTTTGGCTAAGAAGAAACTTTTGGATTTTGAAATGAAAGGTTATTTAAAGCTTTTATTCCAAAGGTTATCTATGATTTTGTAAAAGAGATCTGTAAGTTTACATGCGAAGGCTCGTGAGCTTGATTTGTAAACTCGTGAGTGTTTATTTTTAAATAGTTGTGATTTGGTTTTTAAACTTGTGAGTATGTGTTTTTGAAGAGTTGTAAGTTTGGTTTCTAAACGTGTTAGTATGTGTTTTCAACGAGTTGTGAGTTTGGTTTCTAAACTCATGGGTATGCGTTTTCAAAAGGCTGTGAGTTTGGTTTCTAAACTCGTAAGTATGTGTTTTCGAAGATTCGTAAGTTTGGTATCTAAACTCGTGAGTGTGTGTTTTCGAAGGTTCGTGAGTTTGGTATCTAAACTCGTAAGTGTGTGTTTAAAAAGATTTGTGAGTTTGGTTTCTAAACTTGTGGGTGTGTGTTTTTAAAGAGTTGTAAGTTTGGTTTCTAAACTCGTGAGTGTGTTTTCAAAAGTGATTTTAAAACACGTGTTTTATATTCTACCCAAGAGTCCGTTAGTCCCTTTCAAGCATTTAGTTTTTACCCCTTGATTTGATTTATTTTTATAAAATCTTTAGTTTTTAAAAATTATTTTTAATTATCCAAAGCAAGTAAATGGGCTAGTATCCAATTTAGGGTATGTAAATCATCACATTAGACCCATCACCAAATTACACTAATAATCCACTCTTTGGCCCTTAAACTCCACCTTGAGAGGTAAAAGATTACCCAAATAGTTTTAAGGCTTACAAATGATTTACAAGTCCAATTCAAATGTCCATAATGGGAGGAAAGTCCTAATTCCTCATAATATAAATATAAAGGCCCTAGGCTTTCTCTTAGGCTCACAATTAGTGTAAATTCAATCCAAACAAAGAATAATACAATTTAAATCAAAAGTTTCTCATTGGATGATGCCTTTAATTCCTCCAAATATGAATTTGAAGACTTTGGGCCTCAACCTAGGCTCACAAACAAGAAATAGCCCAATCAATGCATTACATAAATTATATGCACATATCCATCATGTGTGTGTCTAATGTTTAAAATAACCTTTAAATTATGAAAGGTTACAAACATTTATTAAAGGCATCATGGACCTTATTACAGGACCGATACGTGGCAGATAAAATTGAAGCGGATGAATAAATGAAACATTTAACTCCTTAATTCCCATTATCGACAGTTTTAGGAAGTTGAGGAGATCATGAGCGTGAAAGTTACGCCGGTTATCAGGAGATGGAAAATTATAAAGGAGTCACATCAGAGTCAATCAAGACACGAACTCGTCAACAACAAATCAGCAAAACAACTCTCATCAGAGTATATATCTTAAAATTAAAACTAGTCACTTGTCGGGTGCATCGTCAGGCAAGTTAGAAGGTAGGAATTAGTGTAATCATAGTTTTTATAAATAATTTTCGGTCTTGTGTTACTGAAATTCTAGTAGTTTGGAGACAATTTTCTTGTGTTATTAAAATTGTGTTAGTGTAACTTTTCATTTTGTACCCAATTGCTATGTGTTCGAAGAAGTACTTGAGTCTAAGATATCGAATGCACAGTTGCTTGGTATTTAATTAATAAACGATTGAATTCTTGAATTGTTTTTTGTCTAAAACAATTTTTCAACATGTATGTTAAACTAGTATTAATTTTTTGTTCAGTGGTTGAGTATTTTATACTATAATTAAATAGACAATCTAGTTCCTCCTTCTTTTTTTGGTTTGGCCTTTGACTTTCGTTCTCCTTTTTTTTTGTTCGACCTTTAACTTTTTCTACGTTAAGTCAATCTTTATCATTTATCAATCCAAATCTAAAACTAAAATTACTCTTGTAATTTTATTAGGAAGCCAAAATTAATAGTATAGTTTATAAGGAAACAATCAAATCAAATCTATCTATTTGTAGTCTATAGTATAGTCTCTCTCTCTCTCTCTATATATATATATATACTAGTTGATAACCCGTGCAATGCACGGGCTAGTTTAAATAATGGATTTAATAATTTGTCCAACATCCATGTCAAAAAAGAACTCGAAGTATATAATTTATGTAAATTAGTTGAATTATCCTAACATAAAATTAAGAGATTCATTTTTCTTTCAACATGCACCCCTTATTCGGCTGATCACTCCATTCAAAGAAGGAACGTCATGGTGGTAAAATAAAATCTGTACAAAACATCACAAAAAAATCAAACATTAGTAAATCCAGAAAACGAAAACATATATTACATTCCAAATGAAAACAACTACCTAAAAATATATAAGACACACACCACCCACCCAATAAGCATAAGACAATAGAATAGTGAAGACTCGATAAATCAATGATTAATTTAATAGGATATACCTAACGGTTATAGGGCTATCACCCAAATCCATAATATATACCATACGCCTATACCTGCTTTTGCATTGCCAATCCAATACATTCAAGAGTTGGTTTATTTTCTTGCACAATCATTCAATGTGTGCACATCACTAATATTGAATTTTGCCAAAGATAAATTTTAAACAACATCACAACATAGTATTTACCAAACAACATCACAACATACTATTTACCTCATTGATAGCGAGCATTTGACAATTTCTTTCTTCACCTTCTTTAGCTCCTCACGATGTACTATTCATCAAAAAAATATTACAAAAACATTGGTAAATATCTATAACATAATCACAATATACCAATTAGTACATATAAATTTATGTGCTCAATTCAATTATAATTATAAACACATGGTTAAAAGATTTATTTATAATTTATACACTTATAAGGTAATGCTTGCACCATAACTTGGATTGTACGCGACCTTGGTTTGTGGCCTAAATTTTATCTCGTAATTCTTGGAAAGTTCGTATGTCTACAGCTAGAGAGCTCTTTCAACAACCTGAAATAACATAGTATCCCAACAGGAGAAAAAATTTCAGTTTCATTCTTAAAAAAAGTAGCAACTTTGAAAACTTGCTATTTTCAAGCAAAACTTCTCATCCTAAAAAATGTGTTAAGAAAATGATTAAAATTAGGACCATTCAAATGCTTGGTAGCTACTTATTCAGAAACAAAGTTAAAAAATTACAATAAAACTGTGATTTGCACATAGTAATATAAAGTGAGGTGTATTCGGAAAAAGGAATACCTGTTTCCAGACAAAGGGAGTATATACAAACAATCTCTATTTTTTATTTGAGTAAGTTATGGCGAACGATATTATTCTCCGCAATGAATCACTATATACATGAACCGTAGAGATAAGCCTGATTAATGGTAAGTAAAAATCAAGAGCAACACACCTTTTATTGTTCAGCTCCACATTAATCCCCAATCTATCTAGAACCGATCTCTTACGCTCCACTGATGGATGTGAACTCGAAAAGCCATTATCTAATACTGCTCCTTCCCTATTTACCACCTGCAAAGCAGTACAACTCTATAATAACCCAGAGTTGTATCCATTTTATCAAAAATGTTGGATCAAAACTGTTTGATAAAAATTCACAAAATTTACAAATCACACCTTTAACCCAAATATTTCTATTACATACAAATTATCAGTCATAGTGAAGGCTTAGGAGACTGTAGAATATGCTCTAGATGTCTCGCATAAAGAAGGCATTTCTTCAACAATGGTTCGAGTGAGCCAACACAACATATCTGACGTGTATATATAATAAATAGTGGTTGTAAAATCAACAAACTAATATTAAGCACTGACCTTTGTAGCGGTACTTGAGAACTCAGTCACGTCTTTATTTTCTCGTGGAAATTGCAGTAGTCAAATGATGCTTCTCTCTGTTCGTATTAAGGCTTATATTTACAGGACTGCTGATTTTTTGGTGTAATTGTTTCACCAATATCTTATTCTCCTTTGTTAGTGAAGATATCTGCATACAACATAAAAATAGCAACTTCAGTTGAAGAAAGCAAATAAATATTGTCAACCAAGTTGAGATTTCCTTGTATTATCTTCACTTGACATGCTGAACAGAACCACAATATGTAATTGGGCAACTTAAAGTTGCCTGTTCACCCAATAAGATCTAACATAAAACTTAGACCAACATTTAACGTAAGAGAAGGCATATTGTTTTAAAATACGGAACTATAAATGCCTTTCAAGGTATTGATCATGGGTTCCATACAGGTAGCACAAAAGCAATTCATTTCATCCAAATTCCTAAAAACTATTCCTAGGGTATAATATGCAAACAGAGAGTTGACCACAATCTTTGCGAAAATTTAAATAGTGCATCAATCACTGTGTAGTAGTAGACTAACTTATGCTATTGATCGATTCTAAGTAGCGTAGGAGGTACTTCACCACCCAAATCAATATGTCAATATAAATTGACACACATAGACACATATATCAAACAGGCCATAGACAACATATCAAATAGGTGATGTGCAAAAAAAAATTTGCATATATATGACATTTGAGCAAAATGTATTACAGTAGAGCACAACCACAAAACGGATAATAAATTCATTGCCCAACAAAATGAAGAATGTTCTATCATTTCAAACTCCAAACAAAAGCAACTCAATCATTCATCGGTAAAGGTCAATTTTTTAACAGATTACTAAACTAGTATGCACACATATAAACCAAATATTCAAACAATCTACAACTCTAATATGCATATACTATATATCAAACAAATATAAACCATAACAGAAAACCAAAAATTACTGGCCCCTTTGATAACTGCTAAACTCTAATATAAGAAAATGGAAGTACCAAAATATCAATTATATATATATATTAAAAAAATTCCTCCATTTTCTCAGATACCAATAACTAAATCAAGAAAATGCCATTACTCTCTTCTTTCTTCACACTTTTAATGTATGTCAATAAAACTTTAATCACTCCAACCTAAAAATTGAAAACTTTATTTGCATTGGAGCCCAAAAAGTACCTAATTCCGTCAAAAATTGGGAAAATTGGAAGATAGAGAAAGAGAGATTTGGGATGCTAGAAGAACAATATATACCTAATTTGCGATTGAGGCCATCAGTCCCTGAATCAACTAAAAAAAAGTTTATCAAAAAAAATTAACATAGATATATACATTCTTTTCGAGTTGAGAAGCAGAGGCAGCAGAGAAATTGTTCAATTGGTTAGCTTGAAGGCCTTCTCGACGCTTCTTAAGCAAGCTCTCTTCTCTTTTGTTCTTTTGGATCTCAACCATGTTATCCTCCCTCCTTCGTCGGCCTTCATCGGCATCGACGACAACCTTGTACCTTCTTCGCCCAACGTCGATTCTAGCGTTGGGTCTTAGAGACATGGTTGCTACCTAGATCGAAACCTTAAATAGTAAATCAGAGATAGAGGAGAGATTTGAGATGTGTGTGGGGGAGGAGGGAGAGATACAGAACATACCTTTAAGGAGTGTAGATTGATTAGAGATGATTTGAGAAGATTTACAGGGGAGGAGGAGGAGATCAAACCGAAATGGGATTTATTATTGAGGAGGAGATGAAGAGATGCGATCGAGGCTAAAGAAGAGAAGTCGTTTAATTTTTCGTCGATTAATTTTTTTGAATCAACTGCCAACAATTAATCAAGGATTGACTCAGCGAGTTTTCCAATCAATTAATATTCTCAAGACTGAAATCAATTTAATTTGATAATTTCAATTCAATCTAACAAATGCTCTCCATCATATATTCATATCTAAATTCATAAATTTAGCAAAATTACAATAACATGGATACTGCTATTTCATTTTATTTTATTTTTCTTTGATAATCTTAATAAAAAAATAATGTTTAGTAGATCTTGAAGTAGGTATTGATTTCAAAATGATCACTGGCATTATATTTCACATACTCAGGAGACGTCCCACGCGATAAACTGTAACTCAATTTAACAATCAGACTTCTTTAAAATGTTTGTGTAACATAGCCTCCTAGATGTGGACATGAAAATAACATACCATTTTGAAGAAACACGTGGCACGATTTGAATGACAAATTGAACGTAATTCAGCAGTAGAAGGAATCGCTGATGCAAGTTGTAGAGCAAGGTCATACTTCAATAATGCCTCTTCATACTGCGCATCTCCAAACAACTTATTCCCGTAAGACATTGGTTACACATAAGTAAAGAAAATTTGTATTAACTTAAATACAATGCAAACAAACTGATAGGTGTAACACTTCATTTTTGAAGGATATGCTAATCTGTCTAATTGAAGATTAAAAACTATTTAAGACCTTTTTGTGTCATTCCATCAAACAGGTAGTGTACAATTTCAGTGGAAAAAATCGAATCTAACCTTAAAAATCCAGCCCACTGCCTCCAACCTTCTCTAGAATGAATACTAATATATAGAAAAGAAACACAACAAAACTCCATAATTAGCACATATATTAATAAACCCAGTTGCTCAAAAATCCAATAAAAGATTGAGAAACAAACCTATATGGGGAAAAGCTAAATACAAAAGAGTATCACTAATTTAACATAGATTGAAGAGATTTACTGACATGTGTTGAGTTGACGCACAAAACTCGTGAAATTATTGTGCTTCTTGAGTGGAGAATTTGCGATCGATAATCTCAAACAACGAAACTTAGATGAGAATCACTCCATGAGATGATGGAGTCAATATTTGGGTCATCCACCATTGCAAATGTTCACTGTTGTTTTCTCTCTGTTCGCTCCGATGGAGTTTCATTCTCTTCTTCGACTGATAATCCCATTCGAAGAATCAAGGTCAGGATGGTGGCCTTACTGAGGAAGAGAAGACCACAACCTTAAATCGACATTTATTGGAAATAGAACAATCGTTAGGAGAAGAAGAGTGGGAAGAAGTTCTGATATGTGGCACTCCAGCCTTAATCGATGAAATAAACAGGAACTTATAGGGATGGAAGGGGGAGGGTTGGGAAGGGAAAGAGCCAATGTATTAATTGAGGAAGATGAAGACGGGAGTAGGAAGAAAAGAATGATTGATCAGACCAATTCCTAGTTAACCTACATTAGCAAGAACTCCTGTCTAATAATGGTGCTCATGTTGTCATGAATAATAAATCTATATTTTTATCAAAAATATATTACTCATATTTTCTTGGGAAAACGTCAAGGAAATGCAAAAGTGCGGGTGAGTAGCGAGAAGTATAAAATTAATGAAACAAATATTTATATATCAGAGATATGAACCTAATGATTCACAAAACAATTGTATCAAAAATAATTCAGAAGACAGTTTCTAGAAAGTATAATTACAAGGAAATGAATCAAATGATTAAGTTAGGCTCACATTGATACAATTGATTGTAATATAAATTTTTCGAAGGGCTAATTTTTCTTTTGCAAATAAACTCAGCCATATTCTACTCGGGCAGGAAAAAAAGAAAGAAAGAAAATTTAGCATAATGAATGAATCAACCATATTCTAGTATAATGATGATTAAATCTACTGTAATGGATCACTAAAACTTTGAAAAAGTTCTTATCATCCTATATTTTCTTTAATTCAGTTGAATTTCCGAGATTTATACACACATTCAAGTTCATAGCCACAATTGAACTAAATAGCTACCAAATATTTAAATTTAAGAGCAGCTTCATGTTTCCACTTCATCATTTTCATATAAGTGGAGCACAGTGGTACAAACACACACTATAAACAATTCCCTTTATTGTTTCCACCAACAGAAGATTAATTTCCAAATAATACCCCCAAAATTTTGGAAATATATCAAATTCATCCAGTTTTAGGCCATTAAAATTCTCAATGAATTCAGTCAAAAATTATAATTATACCAAAAAAAGAAAACAACCCAGTTAACATTTCCAGTCCTGTTCTTCTCCATGCATCCAATATTCCCTAATATCATCCGAATTATTAAGTTCCCCATTCTTTATGATCTGACCACTAAAAATCATCTCAATATAGTGTTCAAATAGGGGAGATTTAATAAGAAATTGTAAAAAAAGGAGTGACATACCAAAAAATTGGTTAGTAGAAGCATGAGCACATTTGACAGATTTTCCTAAGCAGACTCCCATGGAGAATTTCTTATCAGCCAAAACAGAGCAATTTCCCTTATGGAAATGGAAACCTATAAAGGTATTGCAGTTGGAAAAGGAGAAGAAAAGCAGTGCTTCAAAAATAGTAGTAAACTCATCACTATAGGTATATTTATAACCATCAAGCCAAAATTAAACATGCTTCAAAATGCCAATGACAAAATTGTCAACAATGCAAAAATAGGATTTATATTTTGACATAACTGAAATAAATAAAGTATAACAAAAAAGAATTCAGCAAAGAATACAGACCTGCAACTTCAAAATTATGTGACATTCAGACAATCAAAACAAATTCTATGTGACATTAATTCAAACACTTAAAATGCATCAAGTCAGCCAAAGTAAGTAACAATTATAACTCCAAAAATTGATAAAATGATAAGGAAACCTCGACATAGTTAGTTGGTTAAGGAGATGGAAGTGTGAAATTGAGAATTAAATCTACAACACCTGTATAGAATGAAGTCCTAGGTCCTTACCATCCTTTTTTTTTATCATCTTCAGCTTGATTCTTGTCCCTGCCATCATAGCTAAGACTTGTCGTCCGCAGATTCCTCAGGTCTAGAGTTTTGGTCCCCTAACTGCGATTGAAATAAGAGAAGAGAGAATATGCAAAGCCACATAAACGAAAGAGTGGAGATGAGTAAATGAAACTAAGGAATCACCCGGCTCGTCATCGTTGAAACGTGAAATTGATTTGGGATTGTTTGCCGCTGCCGTCGTCTATTGGCCCGCATTACAATCCCAATATTAAAATCAATAACCCAAACTGAAATTCGATTCATATGAACACAATTATATTAACATAAACAGAATCAAAATCCCATAGAAACCCACATCAAAATCATACCTTATCTGTGAATTGTCAACTGAAAAACCACAATCCGCCTTGTTCATCGACTTGCCAAAGTCAACCTCGTCCTCGTTGCCTGAAAATTCCAAACCTCGCCCCTAAAAACTTTACATCAACCACCTATTTAGCTTTCATTTTCTGAGGTTGTGGTTTATTTTGGATGTGGTTTCCATTTCTAGAGATATAGGTATTTTCGTGTCTTCGATCTGTTTGCAAAAGAAGAAGAGGATAGTTCAATTTAGACATCAGATAAGGTTTAGAGGAAGAGGCGAAGAAGAAAAAGAAGAAGAAGAGGAAGCGGAAATAGTGGAGGAAGAGGAAGAAGAGGGGAAATCTGAAGAGACCGATGGTTTTGTCGATTGAAGGATGGACTCGCGTGAGTTTTCCAATTGAGCGAGTTAACTCTTAATTAATTAAGGGTTGACTAAGCGAATTTTTCAATTGATTAAAGATAGGATCGGCTGTCCTGCTTTTATATATAATAGTTGATATATATATACACACACAAAATTTTTGACTATAATACTTCTACCATCTATAAATCCAATATGGTGTTGATATATGCACACCCTTAAATGTTAGTTGCACATCCAAATATAATACCTTTAATGTATATAAAACCAATTAATTTTTACTATTTATCTATTTTGCTCTTAAGTTTGTTATGCATCATATTCACAAGATAAAATGTCTTATTAATTAATAAATTTGAGTAAAAACAATCAAATTAATTATTAGATCACATAAATCATTAGAAAAATAGATAAAGATTTATAAGTGGAAAACCTTATTGTTTGTATATTTTAATACATGATATATAATTTAACTTACTATCTGATCTATTATATAGTTAATTGGTTTATCTAACTCAAACGATTTTATTCTAACTTGAAATCAATTCACGAAAACTTAAATTCATAATAAATAGGAAATTATTTAGTTAATAAATTTTAGATATCGTAAACTATTTTTTAAAAATTGTCATTATCAATAGTTTAAATGAATTTATATTAAATCTTAGAAAATTTAAAATTGACTTTATTCAATCAAATGAGACTTTCTCTTTGAAAAATCAAATGAATATTACTTTTATGATTTAAGCGCAATTTTGTTGAGAAGAAATTGAAGCACATTTGACACTTACTGGATAATTGAACTAAATTTAAAATATTAAGTATTACATACTATAATGGCTGATAAAGTATATGATAATAATTTTCATTTCATGAAGATTAATGATAGAAATTTGGAGATTTTTAATTATTCATTTAATTTTTTTGAGTTTTGAGGTTAATAAGTTTAAGGCTAAAATGGGCAAGTATTGGATATGTTAATTGACCTCTCATTAAATAAGGATAATATAATCTCTTTAACATCTAAGGGTGTGCAACAATCAATTTAGGGTGTGCAATTATCACCACTCATCCAATAATATATTTATAAAAAATTAGTAAAATATTTAAAATATTATAACTTTATAATAAGACCATATGCTCTGCACCGGGTGTATATGCTTTATAATAAGACCATATGCTCTGCACCGGGTGTATATGCTAGAAGTATTTTTTATCTATATTTTAACTAAATAGACAATTTAGTTCGTTTACTTTTTTTTTCCCTCTGTTTTTTAGTTCGCAAATATTACTTTTTTTTGCAGTATAAATTCTCCTATTTTAAGTCACAAATCAGAAAATGGAATTAGTATCATAGTTTTAAAAAGAAACAAGAATTAGTAATATAGTTTTATAATAAAATAATCAAAATAAGATCATCTTACTTATATTAATTTGCTACTTTTATTCAAAAAATTCAAATCAAAAATTAGAATTAGTTTCGTAGTTTTATAAAGAAACAAGAATTAGTAATATATTTTTGTAAGAAAATACTCAAAATAAGATTATCCTACCTAATATTAATTTGTTACTTTTATTAAAAAAATTCAAATCAGAAATTGAAATTAGTATCATAGTTTTATAAAGAAACAAGAATTAATAATATAGTTTATAAAAAAATAATCAAAATAAGATTATCTTACCTAATATTAATACGTAGCTTTTATTAAAAAAATAGAATTAACATTGTAGTTTTATAAGAAAAAATGAATTCATAATATAGTTTCTAAGAAAATAATCAAAATACGATTATCTTCGATAATATTAATTGATTTTTTTATTCAAATATATATAATAATATAAGTTTAAGTAAAATTATATTAACACTTAGATAATATAGTTTGAGAAAAAGAAAATTATCATAAATTTCATCTACCTAACTTAAATTTGTTACTATTACTAAAATATAAATATAATTATAGCTTCAAGTATGAGAAATATTTAATCATTATTTAGATAATATAATAATTATTAATAATAAAAATATAATATACTAATCGACCATATGATTCAATTATTAAATAAAAAATAATTACTCTATTCAAGAAGAATTTGTGAAAATAAAATTCAAAACATCAATAATATTATAATCGGACAACAAGACACTTCGTTCAGTTCAACCGAGTCAAAAATAAAAATTAGTAATATATTATTAGATAAAAAAATTAATTACTATATTCAATAAGAATCTATAAAAATAAAATTCAAAACATCAATAATATTATAATTGTACAACAAGACCTTTCATTCAGTTCAACCGAGTCAAAAATAAAAATTAGTAACATAGTTTATAAGGAAACAATCATATGATCATCTTACCTAATATTAATTTGTTACCATTATTAAATAATATTTTATTAAAACTTAAATAACATAGCTTAAGAAGAAAAAAGAAAATTCAAATATCGTTTTACCTAACTTAAATTTGTTACTCTTGATTAAATATGAGTGTAATTATATCCAAGTATAAGTAAAATTTTATTATAAGTTCAATAGTATGATTTTAGGAGGAAAATATTTTCTTATTAGAATCATTTCACCTAATAAATTTAATAATTTATTTATAAAAAATTGATAAAATATTTACGATATAAGAACTTTATAATAAGACCCCGTACTTTGCATGAGGTGTAGAAAATAAAAATAAAAGAGTTACTTCTTCTATTTTATTATAATTTTTTGGTCCTTTTTTTTTTATTTGCAAAAATTACTTTTACTATGCTATTACCTCTCCTATTTTAAGTAAAAAATTAGTTGTAATACCTAGAAAATAATAATAATAATAATAATAATAATAATAAGATAATAAAAATAAAATAAAAATAATAATCAAACGAATTGGGTCAAACTAATTTTTAAGTATTTAAGTTTTGGCTTGTCAAACTATTTGAACCCAATTTAAAGTGCTGGGTTTAAAAATCAATTTAGAATAGGAGTAACATTAATATATTAGGTTAAGATCTTTCCTAATACATGTACTAATATTAATCGACTAAACGAAAGAAAGGAGAATTTTGACGCAACGAGAAACGAAGAAGAGGCGGAAAAAGGCTGTGAAATAAAATGAAAAATTTGGGAAAGAATATTGTGAGACTATATTCAACATAATCGTATCTCCAAAAAGTAATTATAAAATCTATTTTAACTATAAAAAATATTTATTTTATTATTATGATTATAATAATTGTTGTAACAATTTAGTATGTCAAGCAGTAAGTTAAAACTTATATTGGGTGATCTTGATTTGTAATAGTGAATATGGTAATTATATTTATATGTTGCTATCGTGAATTGTTCGTTTTTTATATAAAAAAAAAACTTTGCATGTGCGCCACAGTGCGACACTATGTTGGCATGAATTCATTTAAGCTGCAGTGAGGCAATCTGAATTTTGTTGGCTACTGGATAGTTAACTAAATCAATATTATATTATATATTTGAAATAATACACAATTCATGGCATAAATGATGGCTAATAAAACAAAGTGAAGATCGCACTTTTGAATTATAAAGTCAGTAATATGTACAGAAGGTTCATTAAACTAATAAAATTGCATTTTATTATTAATATAACATTAAGTTATATTGTATATTAAAATATATTTATTTTATTACAAATTATATATGTACTAATATTAAAGTTGTTGAATTTATAAAAATATAAAATATATAAAGTTAGTAATCTAATTTATGGCCATGTGTTAATTTGGTGATTATATAGATCGGATTGAGAAGATCTAGCAGTGTGATATTTTGACTTCAATGAATTGTTTGATATTTTATTCAAGTATGGATTTCGTACTTCATTTTTTTATTGTGGTTCTATTTTCTATATTAGTTATGTAATATTTCATCATTTATAAAACTATGTTTTTGAGACTTTATTCGTTTGTATCATTTTTCGTATATTTTCGTTCACACTCGGGAAGATCGTTGGTAACTTTTGATAGTTAAGTATATTTGTATTTGAAATAATTCGATGTCATTTCAAGATGGTCATGTAAGCCTTGTGATTTGAGCCCCTTTTGACTTACATTTTGTAGTTTGACTCTTAGGGTATACTTAAGCTAACCATATGTGGGTACTACAGACATGTCCTTTTGCCAGCAGGCCATGACACCTTTTGTGGCGGTGCGATCAGTCCACGACGTATCCTTTTTGTATGCTCTGTGTATGAGTTTTGGCCATTTAATATGTTTATTCAGGATACGTTTAGGTCGACCTAATATTTGATTTGAGTTGATTTGTTTGATAAATTAGTGACGTATGTGTCGTGCATACTATCAGGTTTGATTCACATACATCATAGTATCGGTGTATTTTATTAATCTTTGACTATTTGTATTTGAGTTCAGTATGAAATTGTCACCTTATAAACATTTGATTTAGCCTTCATCTTGTTGGAATCCTTTTGATTATACTTGTTTGATCAATATTGTTCATTGTTTATATCTAGCCTCGCTAATTTTGATATATTCATAATTCGTTCGTAATTCGCGTTCGTTCATTCATTCGGCTCTTTTGGTTACGTCATATATTGTGATATATTTGTGCATCTTTATATCTGGACAATTGACTCATGCTTTTTTCTTTTTCAGGTAGGTAATCAGGGTGATCAGGATTTGTGGGATTAGAGCTACCTTTAATCCTAATAAATCAATTAATTTTTAGATTATTATTGCACTTTAGTTTCCTAATATTTTGTAGATGGATGTTTTAGGTCTATTTTGACATTTATTCTTAGAAATATAGATTATGTTAATATGGAGTTTTTTCTATTTAGATTGACTTTTTATTGACAGTTGATATTCAATCTATTAGAAATATTTTGAGATTAATTGCATGATTGTATTTATTATGTTTTGTGGATAACATTCCTTTCCCTTTGAGAAAAGGGGTTGTTACATTAGTTTACTACATTAAGTTAAAAACTAACCCATCTACATATACATATATTATCGTGGAATTAAGTTTATTAATGATAAAATATCCCTATAATCATTAATCTTCCAATCAATTTGATATGTTATGTGTCTCGATCTATTGGATTATCCTTACAATGGCTTGGTATGTTATAGTATTGAATGAGTTTATCACCACCGTTGCTCAATTTATTGTTAAAAACAAAATATGGTATTTATATGGTATATATAATTGAGTTATATTGTTAAATAAAATATTTTATTATACTTACAGGCTACTCGCGAGAAAAGTATCTCAAAATATTTTGAATTAAAGGTAAAAATAGTTTATGTTTAATGCATAATTATTAGTAATTTTTTTGTTTTCAAAATAAGAAATTTGAACAAAGATAGCTCAAAAAACATTAAAAAAATCTAAATCATAAAACAAAAATGTACAAAAAAAATAAATAAAATAGGCTACTCGCGAGAAAAGGATCTCAAAATATTTTGAATTAAAGGTAAAATTTAGCAAATAAAATAAAATATATATGTACAGAAATTAACATAAAGAGTAAATAAAAAAGTCTAAAATATTAACATGTAAAAACTAAATAGCCTGTTAAGTCAAATATAATATTAATTATTTTATTCCAAATATTATATAAACAAATATTAATAAAAAAGTAAAATAAAATTTATTAATCAAGAATAAGACCCCATGCTTTGCACAGGTATACTACCAGTGAAATATAAATTGATATCAAATCATATTTAAAATAATAAAAAACAATTGAAAATCCATGCCAGTATTACATATCATTAATTTGATGCTATAAATAAAAATAAAATTTAATATGTCGTTATTTGATTTCAAAAGTTAAATTAATCACAAAATTTATTTCATTCTAAATTTGTATGAATCATCAATTTTAAAATTTAATATATCATCGTTTAATCTCAAAAATTAAATTGTATCTCTAATTTTGAAACGGGAGTAAAATCTGTTAATATTGTGTGCAAAAAAATGAATTCTCTTGACTTCATAATTTAAAGTGAAAAATATTTAGCGGTTGATAAAAACCGAAAATATTAGAAAGTTAATTTTTGGCGTCTTTTACCGTAAAAAGAAATAAAAAACATTACCATCATTCACCGATGTAAATCTTGGCTCAAATTGGCGGGAAGATAGCACAGGTCAATCACACTTGGCGGGAAATTACACCTACTTAGCGGGTTAGCGCCGACCTCTTTTCTCCATTCCAATTCAAAGAGGGAGAGACACAATGGTGGGGCGACCGTATGATTGTCTTGCGAACCCATTGGGAGCCGTACGATTGTCGTTCGAGAAGGCGGTGGTGGAATTGGGCTTAGATCCAGCAACCTTTGACGGAAAAGACTGGGGCGCAACCGATATCTTTCGCGATTTTCTTTTCGATAATGGTGGTCTCTCTCAGGTCTCTTCATATTTCCTATTCTCCCTATGTTTGTATCCATTTTATTCTATTGGCTTCATTAATTAGAGTTTTAATTGGTGAGAGAAGCCTAGGGTTCATGTTTGTTATCTTTATTATAGAAAAACAATTGTATTAGTCTAGAATAGCTGAATGGTGACACTGACTGGTATTAACATCATGAATTTGATTAATTTTTTCTTTTGGAATCCAATATATTTAATTTACTACTGCATATTTTGAGTTTTAAAGCTATTGCATTTAGGCTAGACCATGGAGGAAAAGACTTTAGTTTTGACATTTTGTTGGGGAAGAAGTTGAGTTATGCAATTAAACACTTCCATCATTCCTTGGAAAAACTGTCAAACCAATGATATATTCGCAGTTTTAATTTGCATAAATAAAATGAAGCGATTGTATTTTTTGATGACTAATCTGACTACTGTGATATTAAGGTATCGTTAAATGATTATGATATGTTAGGTACCAATACTTGATCCTGTAACTATTCAATGTCTTCAACCCAATATGCTGGTTCGATATCGAGGGATGATACAAGACATGCTGGGTAACGAATTCTATATTGGTGTTCATAAGGTATTGTTGGTATCTTGTTTCTCATGTGGTATGCTTCCATATCTTTAAGTAGAATTCTAATCAGGTGGAAATTTCTTTTGTACCTTTCCTAGGATGGAGAAACTTGGAGAACCAACAAGTTCACAGATGTGTCTCAGATTCCTATGATTTCTTCGTCTGATACACGGATTTGGGAACGTCGATTGCTGTATTGTGTTCCTGTTAGTTCTTATGTACCCGAATCTTTCCATCTCCCTTTTTTCCCACCTCTTTCAAGGCCTAGTCACGTCCTTATATCTTGTTGATTGATT
Organism: Aralia elata; assembly: GCA_034770075.1. Lineage (NCBI taxonomy): Eukaryota > Viridiplantae > Streptophyta > Magnoliopsida > Apiales > Araliaceae > Aralia > Aralia elata. The sequence goes on along the minus strand of CM068385.1, from coordinate 419,804 downwards.
AGTGATGTGTTATAGGCACTTTCAGTGGTTTGCCCAATCTGTGGGTGCATTCAATGCTAAATAAATTCTATTAGGGTTAGTTGCAAATAAGACAGCACATGTTAATGAAAGCTATTTGCTTGATAATGAAATGAAATGGTTCATTCAATTTTCCTTCTTTTTAGGTACCGGGGCAGAATTCATGGACTGAATCTCCTCCTGAATATGTGACAAATCCCTGTACAAATTTTACATTCCCACAAAGGGAGAAGCGCCCGAGGGAGGATGGTGCAGGTGGTGATGACACGGATATGCAAGTAAATTTCATAATTCAAACTCTTAAGTTCCTTGTATGTGTATTTATGTGGTCAAGATTAATCATTACAAGGCTGGATAAGACTGCTTGGTTGCCTCTACCACCTGTTTTCTTAAAATGGAATCCGGGGAGGGAGCATAATGTTCTATTATCCTCAATGCTTGATCACTTCTAATTGTGCATTTATAAGCATGTGTGTGCTAGGTTATCTGTTATTGCCGTCCTGTTTAGACTCTCGTAATGAGAATTGAAATTAAATGTAAAAGGTTGTAATTTAGGTTGCAATTTGGTCCATATTTCAAATTACTTCCTGTTCAAAATTGCATATTCAATTATTATCTTGCATCTCTTTATTTGTGATTTGCAAGATTTTGACAAACTGTATTTGTTGTTAGGATCACGACTTTTTGGGTTCTGCAAGTGCAAAAAAGATGGTAAGAAGAAATGATTTCCGGAATTATGATGATGAATGCATTGTTAGTTATCTGGTCATCAAGAAATGTAATTCGTTGTGAGTTTCAAGTGTGAATGATGACATGAACTGGCTTGATTTATCAATATTTATCGTTCTCTGTATGTAGTCAGCATGACATCAGTCTCAACTTTCGTTGCCTGCTCATTGGTGTCAGTCGTCGCATGCATATGTGAATGGTATTATCATGTCCTTTTTTTCAACTCGCAGATCCTAATTTCAACTTAATTTGTTATTATTTTTCTTTTTTAATTATTATTTTGTAAATTTGTACAACATGGTATCAATGAAATATTTTGAAGTGTACCCACCTTCGAAGGGTCTGTCAGGGCCTGGCAGAATATTCTTTTGTGAGTTCTACATTTATACCATCTTGCCTTTGAGTTTCATTAATTTTGGATTGAAATCATTCACGTGCATAGGATCATTCTTAACAAGATATAACTTTGTTTGTGCCTATACTGTGAGGGATTAACCTGCAAATTCTGTTTTTGGTACATAAAATTTATATAATTATGATTATTTTTTTTCCCATTACTAGCGAGAGAGTGGTGTGCTCTCTCCCTGTCCACAAGAGTCTGTGATAGAGGGATCTTCTTCTAGTTCGAGCATGGTACCTGATTTTGACATAAAATCTTTTCCTTGTTTAGTGAAGGTGAGTTTGTAACATCTTATCTAAAGTAAAAATTAGTGATTATATTAATTAGTACTCCCCCCTCTGTTTCGAAATATAAGATCAAATAATTAATGTGATTCATTTAACTTTTGAAAATAAAAACTAGTAATAAATAGTGCTTTTTAGATAGTTTATAATTTTCATAATTGTATTGGCTGCAACTAAATGAGTTTGTGTCTATTTTCAGTCTGAAAATATCTAAAATTGGCTAGTAAAGTCAAAAGTGATCCTATAATTTGAAACTGAGGGAGTGTTTTGTACTAACAAAAAAGTTACCTTTTTGTTTATTATTCGACCTTGAAGTTTCTGTCACGATTTTTTGAATGTGCAGATATATGATTCTCCAGAGTCTGACTTGAAGCTGAATGACATTTTTGAGTTTGTTGGTGTCCTTACTTTTGATCCTAAGGTTGCAGTAGATAAAGATGACACTTCTGATGAGTTATTGAATGGGTTTTATGAGGATGCATTGGTTCATCTGCCCCCCAGCAAGGTCTTGCTTCATCTTCTGTTTTTTTTTTTATAAAAAACTTCTACATCAATATCTTGAGCTCATTCATTTCATATACATCACTGCACCCAGAAAACTCCATGGATAACTCAACAATGATTTTGATCCTGAGTCAGATGATTAGCTCAAACTCTTTCGTAGGTCCAGGATTTTTGGAAAATGGTGTCACCATTTTCATATAAAAAATGAATAGATGCGTAAACCATTAAAAGCTAATTGCTAATTATATACTCCTAGATTTTTTATTATCTTTTGTCACATCAATTGTTTACCTTCTTCCTAATGTAATGTAACTTATTACTCGGAAAATATGGAATACAACTTAGAAAATCGTAAATTATCTGCAATGAAATGCATGACTATGATCTTCTTAGTCCTAAAAGAACTACAAATAACTAACATAAGTACTGAAATTTATTAAATAACGTCATAGTGCAAATTTTGTTTGCTCATGAGAAAGACAATCAAAATGGTGAACCTAATTGATAATTAAGTGAATGGCAAAAGAAACAAAAACTGAAAATTTTCAAAGAATTCAATAAGTAGGAATTTTATTTGCTATGTAAAAACTATATAATCAAATATAATTGTTACTCAAATAATGCCTCCGTTTTAGATTTTTTTTAATAAAAATAAATTCTTAAAGTCAATTGATATCTTAATATTTAAAATTGATGTGATTTATGTAAGTTTTTTTTAATACACGCTTTGTTCTAATTAGAGAAACGTTTTTCTTATTAGTCCGTTCTGAAAAATGAGATATTTTTTTGGATTATTAGTATTTTTATTTATAGTATCACACCATTGCTAATTTTTTAAACTAATATTTTGTACATTTGAAAATATAAAATTATTCTTAGAGTTGTTGTTTTAAAAATGCATCTCTACTTTTAGAATGGATGGAGTAACAAATATTGCAATTTGTAATACTTTCTACATACTTTACATTTATAATTATTATATTAACTAAAATTACATGGTTTCATATAACTTTTGGATTTTAGGAGTTCACAAATTCATTTTTGTGGAAGGGAGAGTCCATAGTTTTAATCTTGGACAAGATTATCAATTTTGTTATAAAAAATTATATAATTAAGGTTCTTAATTTACTGAAATATCATAATATTAAAAGAAAAAATCTGTGGGCCCCACAGGACCCTACCTTGGTCCGCCAATGGTAGGTAGGTCTCATCTGCAAGTTTTGTCTCACTTAAATTTCTCTCTAGTTTTTCTCCCTTCATTCTTTAACATGTTGCCTGGTCTCATGCATATCATACAAAGCAGAATCTGATTTTAAGTTTTGGAAATTGCATAATTTCCCAAGACAATGCCTTGTGACTGGATAATCCACTCCTACACTGTCCTAGTAGTACTTTGTCTATGGTTATGAACACATGCATTACCATGATAATGTCTTTGGTGTTTTTCCTCCCGATGAAGGAAAGTTTGATGTCTTTTATCCAATTACCATGATTCAAAGATTATATTTATATGTGATTGGGAAATAAGGGACTTCTTCAAAAATAACGGCCAAACATAGGGTCATAAAGTTAATGACTCAATGAAGCTGCAAAAAAGGAACAACCTAAGATTGGGCATAAAGTTTTTTTTTTCCATGTTGGATCATGGCCTTTCATTATGTCATTTCGTTTTAAAAAGGTTACTGATAAAAGGTGAACTATAGTTTAGAAGATCAGAGGAAAAATTATTAATTTGTTATATAAACCAATATAACACAAGTAAGAGTAAATTTTCTGAGTATGTAAACCGAGGGACTTGCACAAACTCGTTCCCTTCACCCCCATGCGAGGGAATTTCTTTTTCAAATATGGTTTGAGGACCATGCCTGATGTACTAACAAGGGGGAATAGGCTTCTGGTTGCTAATACTAGAAGCAGAGAGCTTGCAAATAGATGGAGTGCTCAAAGCTGCCTCCATCAACCAAAAACAGGGCTCCCTCTCTACATAAGATGTATACACTAAGGAATTGAGGGGTATCTCAGAGCCAGAGAGCCATAGCAAAGCCATAATACTCTTTCAGAGCTTTTGTTTAACAATGTCCTGTAAGAGTTTATCTCTTATGAGCTTGTGTCTTGTCAATTCCGTATGGAATTAATATAGTGTTATGCATGATTATTTTCTTTGATTAGCAAAAAATTCGTGGCTTGTAAACAATATTTTGACTTACAACTGTTTGCAGGTACCACGACTCCATTGCCTTATACACAGGAAGCTTGCTGTTCATGACTTTCTTTCTAGTTCACTAACATTGGAGGTGGGTCGATTTGCGGAACATGTATCTATTTAACCGATTTTTCATCTGCTGTAGTTGTTATCATTCTTCTTTATGCTTACTTTGGTCTACTAAGCTTGCATTTGTAAACTTACAGCCAAAATCCAATTTGGTGAAAGGGATAAGGGAGGCTCTTCTGGGCCATCTTACTTCTGTTCTTGGAAATGATGGGTTGGCAGCTCATTTCATGTTACTGCACCTTTTGTCCAGGGTAAATTGTCACTTGTCATAATTATGATTATCATATTTCTGCACATATATGCTGTCACACATAATAAAGCATTTGTTTCAACTTCTGAGAAAAAAAATTTCTTGATTTTTTTCTGACATAAATAAATAAAAAAAATTGTTACTGCAGGTGCATACTAGGGTCGGCTCAGTTGCTGTAGGGAAACTTTCATTTAATCTCACTTGCTTTAGTATGGAAAGCATGAATGTTTTTGGCAGTCGTATTAAACTTGCGGTCAAGAACCTTCTACCGTTCACAAGTTGTATACCTCTAACCATAGATCATCTTAACAGTGCTTCACTTGTTCCAACTAAGGATTACCAGACAAATAGGTGATTAGGATATCAACTTTTTGCAACTGAAGAACGAATATTTCTGTTGTTGCTTTTATTGTAATGTATGACTAGCAATACCTTCATTGTTTTCTAACAACTTTACACTGTTAATGTTGCAGACTGGTGCCTGGGGTTTTGCAGCTAGCTGAAGGTACACACTTAACAATTGATGAGACTCGGTTACAAACAGGTGTCCTCAATTCCATAGGGGTTGAGAATGCAAGATTGTTAAAGAACCTATTGGAGTTTCAAAAGGTAATAATAAAAGCATTCCTATTAGTATGTGGGCTTGTTTAGTTTTTCTGTGGTTATAGGTTTTAATCCTGCATTCTGATTCTATCAGACAATTTATCCACATCATGCATAATAGTTCAATTTCTCAGTCATTCTATAATCAAGATTATAATCCAGAGTATTATACTTGTAAAAAATTATAATCCGGAGTATTATCTCATCAAATTGTACTTTTGAAAACACAATTTATACATTTGTTTATACTTGTTCCTTTTCTCTTTTATTTATTTCTCAGGTGGATTATGATTTTAAGTATTATAAAATGGAGATGGCAGCAGATGCTCAAGTGTTGATTCTTTCGGAGGGAAAATCAAACATCTTGCCAGCTGATGTAGTTCTGCCCTTTTGTCCATCTTCAGTTGGTGCTTCTGAATTTGTGGATACGGAGTCACAGAAAGTTTGGAGATGGTACTTGGCTACTCTCAGGTCATTGCCACATTCTATCGACTCAGAAATGCAGAAGGTATGAGCTAGTTGATTACCTTGTTTAAATAGAAATTTCCTTTTGTGTTTAACGTTTAATTTTACTAGGACTATTAAGTTTTCGATTTAAACCCAGTGGAATAGTTGATCAGAAAAATAACAGCAGAACAAAACTTCAAATTTTGTGTTTGCGTTAATATTTTAATGGGTTCTCGCTGCCGTCTGTTTCACTTTCTCAGCTAATGTTTGGTTTAATCAGTTCACTATTTGGTATACCTTTTCTGCTCCTTGTAACAAATGAAGTTTTTTATTAAGAGTCCTTCGTGTGAAACCACATCCTTGTACAAGAATTCACCGGTACGGTTTATCTGTTAAAAGAATGGTCATTTTTAGTGGTGCTGAACCCCCTTCAAAAATTTATGAAACATTTGACTTGTGAAGCCAAGTTACTTTGTGGTTTTTTTTACTAGCTCATATATGTCATCATAAGCACAGCATCCTCCTGAAAATCTGTCCTGGCTGCTTGATGTCCTTTATGTTTATATGTTTATAGCAAACAAAAGTCTTGTGATTTACCTTTTTTCAGCCTCAAGTAAATAATTTTAATTCTTAATATTAACATGTGTTTCATTTTGCAATAGTTTAGATCCATTGATGCTTTCACTAGTTTTCCTGCTGAAGATGCATGTTTATTCCATATTGAATGATATATTAGCAAATTGGAATCATGTAGCCCTCTAATGAACTAATTTCCACAGGTGGTAGAAGATGACTTAGTCGCAGCTAGGCAAGCCGATCGAAGCTTAGGCAGCCAGGAATTTAGTAGGTTAGTTTTTCAATCAATAATTTGTCATCCCATTTTCCACTACACCAAGTATTTGGTTCAGCTTGTAAAAAGTATTTTCTTGCAGATGGCTGACAATGGGGCGTCTAATGTCTATGAGCTTTGGGGAAACAAGCTTGGCATTGGAACATTGGCAAATGGTAAAGGAGCTGGAGAGACTGAGAAGGGAGAGGTCCCAATGAAAAGTGTGTAGGCAACAAAGGTTTAGAGGGAAAAAGGAAAGTTTGGGGGGAGGGAGAGAGAGGGGATGGGTTTATAAATCATGTAAATGTAATCTGAACTTGGCTTATCTTCTTTTCCTAGCTAAAGAACTTGGCCTTACTCGACAAATGCTGCTGAAAGAACTGAAATGTCGGCCGCCTTGTATTGTGGTTGGCTGTTTATGCTCTAATTTCCTGTTTACTTGAATTCTGTTGGTATAGTTTATTATGAAGATTTTTTTTTGGCATCACTAAGAATCCCATACATTTATAGAACCCAACCCCCACCTCTCCTCTACCATTAACCCTCCCTTCCCACAACTAGCCTAACACCCCCCTAAGACATTCAATGACTTGCCAACACTCACTAGTGCCATATTGAGAGGTTCCAACCTTGTAGATGCTATGGGTTGGATGGTACCACTAAGCCAAATGCATTAGGTATTTTGTCATCTCTATATTTGCAATAAGAGAATTAATTGCTGTTTTCCTTTTATTTTTTTATCATTTATTATCGACTGTTATTTACATCTAAAATTTCGATAGCACCCATATTATATTCTCACAATAAGCAATTATCTTGTCTAATAATTTTAATGAATCTATTTTAAATTATCTATAATCTATATTATAAAGTGGGAGGGAGAATTGATAGTTATTTTTGGTGTAAACATCAAAAGTGAAGCTTTTTTGAATTTCATATTTACTTTTTTCATATCTATTAATTCTCTTACACATACAATTATTTTTTCATTCTTACTCTCCCGGTTTTTCCCACTCTCAATCTCTTTCATTCTCTTATCCTTTTTACATTAAATTACATACGCAGTGTGTGCAGTTAACTAGTATTTTTATATCATAGTTGTAAATCCGTACATATTATTACACTTTTCATTTCTGTGATGATTAAACAATAGTTCTTTATGGATTATGTTTTTAGCTTTGTAGTCTTTCTTTTTATCTAGATTATAACTGCTAACGTTCCTTTTCGTCTATTTGGCATCGGATCTGCATAAGGAAACAAATTAGTGACTTGGTGTTGTCGCCAAGGGTAGTGCTGAGCAAAAAACGGATAAAACTGAATAACCGAGCATAACTGAATTTTTTTAACCGAATTATTTCGATTATTCGGTTATTTTCGTTGATTTGGTTATAATCGTTTTAATATTCCGATATTCGGGTTTGGATATGGTTATTGAAATATTGGCATTCGGTTAATCAAATAACCGAATAGATTTTTTTTAAAAAAATTAAAGACTTAGATGATGTTTGATTATACCTTAATGCATCTTAATATTTGAAATTGAGATAAACCTTCTGAATGCCCCTAAATTATTAAGATACAAAATTAAATTTAAACTATTCAGAGAATTATATTAAGATGCATTAAGAGATGGACTGTTAAGATGTAATCACACACCAATTTAAACTCTTTAACTCTTAAGAGTTAAGACTTATAACATACGACTCACTCTCATTCTCTCAGTACTTTGCCGACTCTCTTCCACAACCAAATCCCTAGCTTCGCTTCGCTTCTCCACAGCTAGTCAGCCCACTTCGGCTTCACAAATCGCGACTCTCATCCACTCCGGCCTCTCCCTCACTTCGACCTCCACCTCTGGCCCGCTCTGCATTTATTGACCTCTCTAGACTCTGTATTTCAACTCTCAAGTCTCAGATCTCATCTCTCACGAAGTGAACAGTGCACACCTCGAAGGTATTGTAGTCTTTGTTTCTCTCAAAAGACAAAAGTATTATTTTCATGAATTCGTGAGTCATTCAAAGTTGTAATAAAAACTTTTTGAAGTGCTGGAATCATTCTTTAGTCGAGTGTTGCTAAGAACTTTGAACACAAGAAGAATGTGAGCAAGAACACAACACAACTGGACTTGAATGACATTATTCATTAATAATCAACTTCGGCTATTTAACAGTCATTACAAAATAGAAACGAGAAAAACTTGTAGCCCACGTAGATAGCTACCAACGTGGTAATTTAACTGAGAAGAATTCAAACACTAACATCACTACTCTAGAGAATAGGACTATCCTAGAGAATATGCAACTTATTAACACAACCCCTAAATTTAAGGACTTCCAACTCTATCATACCCTCCCTTAAACTAAGTTGCATAACTTAGTTTACTTTTGGTGACTCACACACTCCCAAGAGACCTCGAAGCTTTTGAAACTGCTCCAACTTTAATGGCTTCGTCAGAGCATCAACAATTTGCTCATGTGAACCACAATGAACTAGCTGCACCACTCCTTCCTTGGACAAATCTCTTAAGAAATGAAAACGTACTCCAATATGCTTGCTTCTTCCATGCATCACTGGATTTTTGGACAATTTGATTGTTGAGCTATTATCACAGAAAATAGTTGTACACTTATCACCTTCATAGCCAAGCATTTTAAGTACCCTTTTCATCCATATTGCTTGACAAGCACACGCTGTCGCAGCCACAAACTCAGCCTCCGCCGTAGATAAAGTTACAATCGGTTGCTTCCGAGATGACCAAGCCACTGCTCCCGAGCTCATCATGAATGCATACCCCGAAGTGCTCTTACTGTCCTCCAAACACCCCGCACAATCACTATCGGTGTACACTACCAAAACACCATTTGCCTCCTTATATAGAATACTAAATCCAACAGTCCCTTTCACATATCTTAACACCCTTTTTGCAGCAATAAGATGAAGTTCAGTAGGTTGAGACATGTATCTAGCAATCAAACTTAATGCATACATCAAGTCTGGACGAGTAAAAGTTAAGTACATTAGACTCCCAACAAGCTGCTTATAGAAGGTGTCATCAACCTTAATCCCGCTCTCATCTTTCGAAATCTTAAACCCTGGAACTATAGGATTCAAGCATTGCTCTTTTCCTTCCCAAATCTCCTAAGCACATCCATTGCATACTTCTTTTGGCTGATAAAGATCCCATCCTGCAATTGTTGCACTTCTAATCCGAGAAAGTATCTCATTTTTCCTAAGTTTGACATGTCAAACTCCTTCATCATTGAATCCTTGAACTCCCTCATCATTGCATCATTATTCCCAGTGTAAATTAAATCATCAACATACAAACTTACGATCACCAATTTACCTCGGATGTTTGTCTTGACAAAAAGTGTCTGCTCACTAGGACATTTCTCAAATCCCTCCCTTAAGAAATAAGCCTCAATGCGACTAAACCAAGCTCGAGGGGCTTGTTTTAGTCCATATAAGGTTTTTCTTAGCTTATAAACTTTGTTGAGCTCCTTCTTCTTCTCAAAACCTTTCGGTTGCTCGACATACACATCCTCCATCAATTCACCGTGCAAGAATGCTGATTTGACATCAAGTTGATACACCTTCCAACCCTTGTTAGTCTTCCGTTCAATATCACCTTATCATAACAATATTTATCCTTCAATGAAATTAATAGCCCTAGGTAACAATAAGCTCTGTTACCCAAAACTCCCCTTAATTATCACTCAATGAAACAAGCTCTTCACAAGATTCTAACCATTATACAACCTAGAACAAGCTCTCTAGATTTAATATAACAGTAGCATTAAGATATAGGGAATTAGACTATTTCAAGCAATAATCACACAAGCTCGGATTATTTAACCTGTCTTCCAATAATCATAGCAATACTCAAAAGCTTAACCACAATCATGTATCACTAATTGCTACTAATGATTAGGAACAATATCAATTACACGTAATATTATCCCTTGATCTTGCAGATGATATCAGTTAACCAATTTAATCCTGCATAAACTAAATTAATTAAGCCAAATAACATTTATATGTTAAAACGGATTATCAAGAATGAACTTCATATAACAAGGAATGAATAATATGAATAAAGTTCAACATCCCTTTGAAACTAAATAAAAGGAATGAGAAAAGAGTTCATAGCAAATATGCAAATTATAATTTACAACATATTCAACAACAATAATGGAATATAAAAATAAAGTAAGAGTTTAGAGAAGAAAAATGGTGTTTTGATATCCGGCTGTCACTTCGGATCACAATCTTCAATCTCTAAGTTTTCGCCTTCGATTTTTGGCTTCCATAAATGTCGATCTCTTGCTTGCTCTTGAATTATAAAAATGGAGAGGATAGTAGCCTCTCCCTGAAGGTCTACTTCTTCTCCTTACTCCTATACTAACAACTAATGTGGAAAATTGGTGGTGAATTAGTGTATAAATTGGTTCAAAAAACAAGCCTAGCTTCGCTTGGTATTTATAAGAACCCATGGTGTGCTAATATATCATCATAAGTCAAGATCAAACACCCAATCTATTCATATGCATTGTCCAACCAAGGAAGAAACCACCCAAAAACGTACACAAGTGATGTGCTAAAAGTCCAAATCTGACAACTAAACTGATTAGCATATTGCAAGCTATTTTGGCATCAGCAGACCACCGATTTTGGACTTGGGCAAAGCACAAAATTTGTAGTCCTGGACTTTTTAATGAATTTAGGCTTTTGAATCACCTGATTTGGAGTTGGAAAACTCAAGTTATGACCCAAATACTCTAACTGGTCCGAACAGGAATCTAGTCCATGCGGGATTCTGATCAATGACGTGGCAGTCGCTTAGAGCTCAATTTGGACCCTTCTCCAACCCGAATCTCTCAATTTGCAAAATTTAAAAGTTGTAGATATACTCCTTAGCTTTCTAGAACATATTGGATCATCAAAATTGGAGTTCGTATGCAAAAGTTATGACAAAATACGAACTGATGTCAAAATAGTCCGAAAGTGCGAAAATAACTCATTTTTCATTTAATGCCTCCATTTGCCACATAAATCAAAAGATAAGAATAATGAGAACATTTAGGTACAAAATCAATACAAAAGATAAATGATTAAGGAATAAAAACATAAAATATTGTATACTCATCAAGCCAATGATGGATGAGGGAGATGTCACCTTATTTCCTATCTTGTTTGATACAACATTAAGCATTTCTTGAGTTAGATGATGTTGAGAAGGTGGAAAGTGAGAGGAAGATGGTAAATTGGAGGTATGAGAAAGTTGTATAGAGGGTATATTAAAGTGTCTTTCTATAAATGTGGAATTTGGTAGTTCTATGATTAGAGAGTTAGTTGGACTTGATTGAGTTTGGGCAGAATTAGATGGAGAAGTTTGTGTGAGGTTAAGAGGTGATGGAATATATACATGTTATGGAGTGGAGTTTGGTGAGTGTATGGGACTATTTATTGGTGAAGGAGAAGGTTGAAAAGTTTATTTTACGATTGGAGAGTTTTGATACTCTACGATCGTTGGAGCTGAAAGTGTAAAAGTAAATAAAAAAGATAAATCAATAGGAAAAGGTTTGGATATATTAGGAGTTTGTGAAGATGAATATTGCTCAATATTCATGGAAATGGATCCTATAAATACTTCATTGATAGAAAAAGCTGAAAGAAGGTTGATCACATTTACCTTATTGTAGATGTTTGAAGACGATCCATCATTGGTGTGTGTAATCTTTCTTCATGCAATTTTTCTATCATGGGGGTAGTGATGAGCAATTGTGAGAATGTCTGTGCATCTGGAGAATCCCCAAGTTATCAAGATATAATCCCTTTGAAATTGTGCTCGAATGAAGGGTAGAGCATGGAGTAGACAGTAGAGAGCCTCATTTTGGACTCTATGATCATAATCATCTGCATTTTCAAAATCACCTCCATTATTAGGCTCACTTTCATTTTCAGGCTCTATTTCATTTTCAAGTACACCTTCATTCTCAAGATTGGAATTTCTTTAATGTATTCTTTTTCCTCCCCTGAATCAGATGACCTTCTTGAATAGGAGAAGCGAGCCTAAATATTAGAGAATAGCGAGGAGGACTCCGTTCAACGTTTTCTCGCAATTCTCTAACCACTTCTTGCATTATCTTAGGGAGGGGAGTTGATGTTTCAGCATCAGCTTGATGAAGTTCTTCGTGAGTGGATTCATCTTCTTTTGAATTTCTTTCCCCTCAACAACTGCATCCTTAGCTTGTTCAAGTGGCTTCTTTGTTATTCTCCCTTTTATAACTTTTTTCTTTGTGACCTGCTTCAATTTTCTCTTATTCTTCTGTGGCTCAGGATTAGATACCTTCTTAGCCATTTTATCAACAATGGGCTCAGGCACACCCGTCGTCCTAACCATTTATTCTACAATGTGCTCAGGCAAAATTGCCTTCCCAACTTTATTAGTAACATTGTGGAGGAGTTCTAATGAATCTTCTTATTCTTTTTACTTTCCAGGTACATTATCTTGTGAGTTCCTCTAGGGTAGGTTTAGCCCCCTTAGGATCAACCTCAGAGTTGTCCTTTTCTTATTCCCATTCAGAGGTTCACCATCCTTCTCCTTTACGTTTGAGGGAGTTTCTTGTTGAGCATAATGCTGATAAACCTTTCAAAATACATATTTGGAAGAGGTTTGTTATCTTTCTTTCTTTTCTCTGCATCTTTGAACTATTTGGACAGCCATCCAAACATCACTTTACTATAATTGATCTTCAGCTCCATTGTGATGGCTGACATAATTTGAAGTTGGAGCTCACTGATGGAGTTGTGAGCAGAGTCCTTGTACAGAATACATTTACACACAATATTGATAAAGAGCTCGAAATCTTAAGAAAAATCCTTCTTTTTGAGTCCCTTTACATCTTGGTTCTTTTTATATCCCATAAAGTCTAGTCCTTTCTACTTATTCACTTTGCTGAAGTCAGAATCTCCTTGACTGTGTAGACATAGAAGTAGACCCAATTCTGTGGGACAGAAGGAGAGTACCACTCCTTTAGCCTTTGTGGTGATTTCCCCGTTTTTAACTCTTCTATGAAGATATAATTCCTTTACTTCCCTCGTTTAGATTGGAGTATTTTCGTTGAAACAATCAGTGAAACTAGATTTCTTCACTAGGTTGAGAATTGTGATGAGGTGAGGCGCTACACCTTCAAATCGATCAAAACATAATTGATTTCTTGAGATGATTTGGTAAGTAGGTTTGACCAAATGTAAAGACTCTTTTACCTTTATTTTAAGTAGTCTTTACATCTTATTTTAACCTTTTAATTTTTTTTAGTCAAAATTAACTTAATGTCTGAAGCACTTTTATTTATAAGTCACCACTTAAAATTAGTTATAAGTCATTTTAAATTTTAACTTACAAGTCATTTTAAAATAAGTCATCCCGGACAGTTATTACTCGATTTGTGAGTTTTCTAGCTTAGGATTCCTGAGAAATTTTAACTTAGGAAATTATATGAAATGAAATGATAGGAAATTGACTTTTCTTAGTTCTGTTTGTAAATTTAGTAAGAAAACCAGGACATAAATATTTAAACTTTGTTTTATATGTTACGACCCTGTTCGGGAACAACTTATAAGTTGGTCAAACCAACTTATAAGTTATTTTTCACTATTATGTTGTTTGACAACCACTTATTTTTTGACTTATAAGTTGAGTTTTAAGTCAAAAAAATAAGTAAATATTTGTGACTTATTTTAAAATGACTTATAAGTCATTTTAAAATAAGTTAGTTTGACCAAATTTAATATCTATTTTGTCCTTTTTTTATTAATGTCCTTTTTAACAATCTTTACATTATTTTAACTTATAAGTCATTATGAGCCGAACACGTTCATAACTTGTTTTAACTTAATTTCTGACTTATAAGTCAAATTGATGTCGAACGTTTTTATTTATAAGTCACGTCTTAAAATAACTTATAAATCAACTTATATTTTAACTTATAAGTAATTTTAAAATAAGTCATTTCTGAACAAGCTCTGCAAGTTAGAGCAATTACCGAATTAAAATAAATTTTACTAAATTCATTTTCTTTTCCTTTATTTTTCTACCATTTTAATCAAAAAATATGTAAGAAAAGTTGAACCCATTTTTTCTTATCTATATAACAAAATACAATTGATTTTGAATTTTCCGCTCACCGTGATAAATCATAAGGACCGTCCAAAGTTTGGGATAAATCTCAACGATAAAATCCAAAATTTAAGATATATATCTCTTCGTCTTGTTCGTCTCTCTCTACCCCCTTTCTCCTCCTCCCGACTTTCTGTTTCTTTTTCTGTGACCCTATCTCTTTCCCTTTCAATTGTATTTTGTTATAATACAATTGATTTCGAATTTTTCGCTCATCTTAATAAATCACTTCGTCTCTCTGCCCCTTTCTCTCCCTTCCGGCTCTCTGTTTCTTTTTCTCCGACTTTATCTCTTTCCCTTTCAAGTGACGGAGTCACGGATTACATGCCAGTCTTTTATGACATTTCTTAACTTAAAAAACTTACAAACATGGATTACTGAGGAAAACAATTTTCCTTGGCTTTCCTAGTTTTAAAAACAAAAAAACAGGTGTTTGCCTGCTTCATCAGGAACAGAGCAGAACTCTCTTGCTTGCCTGATAATTTGAAGTCTCATTGTAATTCTCTTTTTCTTCCAATCGATTCATTCCTTTTGATTAATTATTTTCCGTTGTTAGTGAAGGCCGAGATAAATTAAGAGATATGATGATAGGGAGATCTCGGATAGAAACGATCGTGTCCTTCTTTGTTACGGTAGTTCATCCCCACGAAATCGACGCGGTGTTCTACTCTGCTTCTTCTTTCTTCTTCGTAAGTTGTAATATATTCCTTAAAATCTTCTTAAGAATTACAAAGCTATGAATGAATATTAGGTCTTCTGATATATATATCGTACATATTTTTTTTTGGGGATTTCTCTTGGATATAGAATTCTCGATTTTTTAATTTTTGTAATACTATTTTTAATCGCTCTGTTAAAATTCGTTCAAAAATTCTTATGTATGCAGATATTAAGTGCATACTTTGTGGTTCTTCCATTACGGGATGAAGGTGCAGTATCATTAGGTTTAGGAAACCTTCCTGGGCTTTTTGTTGGGTCCTTGTTCCTCACCTTGGTCGCCACCCCACTCTCCACCCTCATATTTTCAGCCCCTAATCTTTCCAGAGCTAAGGTATGGTAATGCATATTTACGTTTTCGCTCTTGTCACAATAGTTGTGAACTCAGTTAAGTACTTAAGTACTATTTACTATTGTTATGTGACATGTATATCCACAGTTTATAGTGTAAATTTAGTATTGTTAACTTCAAATATTTTTACATCACATCTATATCTCATTTTTCAAATGAGACTCTTTTTGACAGTTATATATGTGTGTGTATATATACACACATATATAGGGAGCTAATCCATTGTCAAGGTTGGCTGGAAGGCCCTATTTAGCCAAAACTGACTCATTAAAACATCCGACAAACAATATGTTGCCAGACATACAAACAATATGTCGAATGGTTTATTCATTGCGAAATGACGGGTTTGCCTTAAAAAATGAAGCTAATTTTGAGATTTTGACCTCGACCGAGCCGTCTGTTGCCTTAATTTCGATCGCTCCCTTCTTCCTCAAATCACACTTCCTTTATTATCTCTCCCTCCCTCTCTATACAAATCATGCCCTAATTCCCAAATCCTCCATCTTCAGTAATTCAATCCTTCCATCTTCCTCTCCATCTTCATCTTGCAAGGATGAAAATGAAGCTTGAATAATGCGTCTGATGTATTGTTTGTAATGTTCAACAAATTGTTTGTCAGACGTTTTAATGAGGTAGTTTTTACTGGCCATCCATCTCAAGATGGATGGCTATAGGTGGGTTGTTGCTTAATCATGGTGCATTACCGTACGTGGTAGGGGTCCGAGGACGTGGTACGTCAACTTAACTTACCTGGTACGCGGGGATAGGTTTAATTGGTTCAGTATTTAGGTTTGCGGTTCGCTTTAATTCGCTTATATAGAGCGCTGTCATACATTACAAATTGTATATAACTTGTACTCTAATTGGTTGATGGTATGCATTGTGTGTATGTGCCTCTCTATATGTAATACTGTTTTAATATAAAGATTTGTAGTGTATTAAACCAAGTGCCTTAGTTGGTTGAGTGTATACTCATATGTCCTCTTGAGTCTGTGCATTTATTTTTATTTTGAAGAAATGTTACCTTGAATGCGGATTGGTTTGCGAAAGAGTTACAAGAACGCGTTACGCTCAAATTAGAGTATTAGGACGTAAGAGTATCATGTTTGGGTAAACAAGTACCAATACGCGGTTTGCTAAGTCAATAAGAGTATCTGGTAACTTAGGTTGGCTATAGGGCCTCCTAGCGAACCTTGGCTATGGATCAGCTCCCAATCATATATATATATACGTGTGTGTGTTTGAGTGTGTGCGCGTGTGTGTGTGTGCGTGCGTGCACATTATCATATAACTTTGGAGTGAATTTGGGCTGCTTCACGTATAATCCCGATAATAGGTGCTTCTTGAAATTCCAGGCCTTGGTCTTGATACACAGGTTTTTCAGTGTGTCTCTTGTTGTCTTTTTTGTTCTATGGATTTCCTCTTCGCCTGGATATTCACTTTCCAGTTTCAAGGTAAGATAAGAATCCATTACAAGCCCATTTTTATGACTGCTGTTACTTCTGGTGTTCTTCACTCGAATAACTTTCCATTTTAGGGTTACTTCTTGATGCCTTCAAGTGTAAAAGAGGAACTAAAGGTTGAAGTTAATCTCTCTGCTCCAGCATATTCAAGCGGTTTGGGTGGCCATGACTGGTTTTACATTTCAGTGAGAATTGGTTTGTTCCTTTGGGTATGATGATTTTTCTTTGGGGTTTAGCTTTGTGTTATTAGTCTGGCTTTTGGTCATTGCTTGAATATATCTACATTATGGTTCTATCAGTTATTTATGCATATATTTTTTTGCAGGTTGCTCTGCTTAATCTTATTACTATTTCTTCAACTTGGGCAAGAATAATTGATGTGATGGACAATGAGGTCTCTATGCTATGATATGGCAGTTAGCCTTAATTATATATTTTTTTCGTGCAATTTTTAACTCTATCTCGTATTCAGTCAGGTTCAAGATTGTTTGGTTTCATTGGTGCTGGTGCTACATTTGGACAACTTTTTGGTTCATTGTTCGCGACAGGAATGGCCTGGATGGGACCATGTATGCCTATTTTTGCTGTATTTGAGAGTTGTGTGTGCATAACCCTTGTATGGATGTGCATGCACATGGCGCCAATTCTTTTTTCCTTTTCATTTCTGTAAATCTGGATTTTCTTTCTATTTTTTTTTTGTTTCCAGATTTACTTCTGTTTGCTTCTGTCTTGATGGAATTCGCTGCGCAGTCATCAAAAAGGATTAACATGGACACATCATTTCTTCCTGAAGAACTATCTCCCATTAGGTCATTTATTTTCTGTCTTCCTACTTCATGTTTTTCCATATATGGCTTCAACTGTATATGTCATGGTCTTTTTACAACATACAAGTTAGGAATTACTGAATTAGAATGGGACACTCCTTTGCTTGTGCTCTCTCTCTCAACTGATTTGCGTGTCCATGAATTACCTTGTTAGAGGGTTGATGTGAATATTATTTTTCTCACAATACAATGATTTAGTTACTGAAGTCATGCTTAAACATACTATGCTACAAATTTATTCCACTTTTGATATTATGAAATTTATTTAAACAGTTACAATTTTTGTTTCAATTATTTTGCCTTCTTATTGTTCTTTTTATTGGTTTGGCTCTTAGAAAAGCTGATCTTGATCAATGTGATGAGGCTGATGAGCAAACTGCACCTGCTGGTAGAGGATTTTCTGCCAAATTATCTACTTCTGTGGCAAAGCCTCAGAAATGGGCTATCTTGGATGGACTATGGCTAATATTATCGTCAACTTATTTGTTATATGTGTCACTATTCCTGTGGCT
Organism: Aralia elata; assembly: GCA_034770075.1. NCBI lineage: Eukaryota > Viridiplantae > Streptophyta > Magnoliopsida > Apiales > Araliaceae > Aralia > Aralia elata. The sequence goes on along the minus strand of CM068385.1, from coordinate 401,415 downwards.
AAATGCAATAGTATCCTCTTTTTTCTACTTTCAGGTTAGAGTATATTACTTATTTAATATGTGTCAGTGTCACTATTTTCTTGTCGATTCATTTAATTTTATAGTCTTTCGAAGTAATTTTTCAGTCTCTCAAACTTTTTAGGTAGTCACTTATGACTTATCGAACTTTAATCTAGGTAATGAAGTATCAATTAACCTTTCTTTCTATCGACATCAACATCAACTTTTCAGTGGTCAATGACCCTTGATCCTGTATATTTATCACCAGTGGTACACTTTGCTATTAAGAGTTGGTCAAGCAAGTCTGCAACAACATTGTCTCTGATATTTACAAATATAATTGTTACAATATATTCTTAGACTTTTAAACAAGAAGGCACAATTTCTTGTTTAGTTTTAGAATATGTTTTCTTTTATGCATGGAAAATATAGGTGAACTACCATGGTAAGGTAACTTGCATGTACATATTTTCTTTTGCTAGAAATATTTCCATGTAAAAAGAAATACTTTAATATTATTTTGGAAGAGGGCTTGAAACGTTGAAAAAACTGTTTCATCAATCTAAGGGTAGAATATAGTCTACTTTGGGGGCAAATATATTTTATAAATACCAAGGTGCAGTTTTAGCTACCGTTAGCTTTCTTGCCTTTATCAGTCGTTGGTGGAACCTCGTGCATCAAGTATTGTAACTGAAAATAAAAACTTTGTCATTCATTTAGTTGATCGTCCCATAGAAGCATCAGACACAATCTTGGAAGGTATATACTTTGTTCTTTCTTTCTCTCTTTGGCAATGTGGGAGCTTGACTAGATTCTGCAGGCAATAATAGGCAAAAAGCAGCACATCAAGTGACATGCATAGACAACGGCTTTTCATGCATTAAAATTCCACTGCAGCTCTCTTGCTGGTAATCCATTTTATACATCAGTTAGGAAATAAAATTGCATGAGGGGTAAAGGGTAGATGCACATGCAATTTTTTGAAACTGGGCCTGCGCAAGTTGTTTAACTCATTAGCTTCTTACATTTTTGTCTAATAGAATGTAGAAAAGCCAACTGCATTGTGGTAGCAGTTTTATCACATTTTTCTGCATGCATGATTGCATGCACAAGCAAATGTGTGCTAGTGTAAGTGGACTTGGGGAGATGAATTCAGTTAAGCTCGTATTGTACTTCATGTTTTCCCTTGTGGAGTATATGATTTTCTGTTGACAATTGAATGAAGTATTGATTTTGTACTTTATATCCCCTTCCTATTGAATCCACAATTCTTTTGATGGAAGATATGACTGACATCATATATTTGCTGGCCTAATAATTCAGTGGTGAAAATGAGTCTTTGTAAGAGTTTAAATGCAGCATTTGTTGAAGTTTTACGTCGTATATACATAATCCAGGCATGTTTCCTGTACTTGTGCTAGATAATCAAGTTCTAATTTCTAAAACCACGAATAAATCACTGTAAATATCTAACAAAACACTACTCAAAATAGATTCATGCTGCAATACTTTTTCAGGCTAAATATTTTTTCTCCACTCCTTCAAGATTATATCTTTTATGTTCTTCTGGATATTTTTTCACTGTAATGATCTGTTCTATTATTATCTTGCTGATTTGCTACCCTTCAATTTGCAGAAAGTAACTGTGATTGCCACAAGTGTTACAAGCCCTACTGGCAGAAGAAGGTTGTTTGCGCAGATTAATAGTCTTATTGCTGTTTTTATCCTTGCTGGACAACTTACTTTAACGGTATGCAGTAGCCGTCAAATGTTGTTCTTAAGATAAATCTTTTCTCAGAATAATGACATGCTAATCTTGTAACACGTATCTTGCCCCTAAAAGGTGTATCCATTAATGCTAGTTGTACATTTGCAATTATTATATTTTTAAATTTCTCAGCATTTGGTTTTAAATTATCCTCAAACCCTGTAAAACTACAAGTTAATATTTTCTAACCACAGTCACAGCCCTTCTCCTTGTGCCTTAATATGGAGTTTTGATATTAGTTTATTCATAGTTCACATTAAGCTCATATCCGGATAATCTTCTTCATTTTATTGTTTAAAAGATTCTAAGGGTCTGTTTGATAAAACTGAAAATTAAGATCTGAAATATTGAAGTACAAAATATTAGAAATGAAAATAATAACTGAAATGTAAGTACTAAAATCTAGTTGTTACTGTCTGAAAAATAAGTGCTGAATTCGTTTAGATTGTTGAGTAACTACACTTTGCTACATCTAAAAGTTATTCCGTGTTAAATATAAAATTTGTCCTTCCATTCTCAATAAAATTGTAATTAAATAGATATCTGCTAATATGTGAAACTTGACAGAATAACATAGGGCTATCCGCTACAAAGAGTAGCGGCAGTGTGCAAATATTACTAAATTACCCTCCCTTAATCAGTGGGTTTATACTAAAATGCACTCACTTAACAGTTTACCCCCAGCCGCTAGAGCCTCTAGCGGCAGCCCCCAATTCCAAATCTAGCCGCTGCCCTCTCTCCTTAACAGTTCGTAGGAAACCAAAATAAGAGAGAGAGAGAAAGAAGAGAAAAGAAGGTCTTGCCGCAACCAAGTTTCTATCGATTTTCAGCAACTAAGTTTCCAGTCCAACCAAAATAGTTGTAAGATTATTTCTACCGATTTTGTTTTTAAAAATAAATAAATATTGTGATTTGTTTTGAGAAATTTATTTTAGGCAAATGTATTCATGTGAACTTTTAAAGAAAATTAGCAACCATGTCTATATATACATATATGCATGTGAATTTTGGTGAAAATTAGTGAGTTATGTCTTTGGCTAAATATATGCATGTTATTATGTGGTGAAATAGTGCGTATATACAAGTTGTAAATTTTTTCTTGTTACATGGTTGTGGATAATAATTGAGATATATTTTTGTTTTATTGTTGTTAAATTAGTGAGTTATGTTATGGGACAATATATGCATGTGATGATATATCGGGAGTAATAATGACTAGACAAACTTTGTAAATTGTCTTGTTTTAAATTATTGTTTAATGGTTGTTTTCTGATGATTGGGATATAATTGTGTTACATAGTTGTTAAATTGGTACAAAATGGTTTTATGTTGTTTTTTTTAAGTAAAAGATTGACAGTTGGAATTATGGATCAATTGACCAAAGTATTCTGTATGACCAACAAAATCATGTGTTTATATCATGGTAGAGATAGGGGAAAGCTAATCTCAAGTCAATTAACTGAACAAAAATACGATCAATGGAACTTAACAAAAGTCCAAAAAACTCTTTTAGATAAATGTGATTTTGGGATTTTTAAACAAGCAGCAGTTGTACACCAAACTGACATTGGTCTCGTGTCTGCCCTGGTGGAGAGATGGCGGCCAGAGACCAATAGTTTTACCGAAACTGTGGGGAAATAACAATAACCCTAGAGGATGTCCACTTCATTTTTGGGTTGCCGGTGGTAGGCAAACCCTTAACTTGTCCTCTATTTGACACCCCAGTGTCTCATTTTAGAGTGTTTTGGTCCTGAACTAGCTGCTGAATATCAACAATCGAAAAAACGAGGTTCTATTTCATTGGTGTGGCTGCACGAACATTTTGCTGATTGTCCTTCTAGAGTAAGGAAATTGTAGGCCGATACGCAAAGGCCTACATTCTTTGGCTGTGTGGGGCAATATTGTTCCCTACTAGGTCCAAGAATACTGTTCATCCAAAGAATATGTATTTTCTGGCCAACGCTGAAGATTGTGTAACGTATTCTTGGGGTGCAGCTCTGTTTGGGTATTTGTATACGCAGGAATTCATTTCTCCTGTACATTATACAAACTTCTAAGTTACTCATTGTTATACAATTCATAATCCACTCATTGTTATACAATTCATAATCCCTCATCAGAATCTGCCAGAATCTGCCAACGTTCTTGAAACTCGCTGATGGACAATGAATTATACACACAATTGTTAAACTGATCTTTGAACGATGGGTGCTCAGAATAAACATGATGCAATTTCTCTGGAAATTTATTGCTAATATGCCAAGAACACAATACATGATAATTGGAAGGGAGTACCGTAACAATAGCATTACTCATGACTTTATCTTGGTCAATGATGATGGTTATAGGTGTCTTGTAGTCCATGACTTCGAGCCACGACTCTAATACCCAAACGAAAGTGTCCTGTCTCGTCCCTTAACAATGCAAATCCTAACAAAATAGACTGATAATGGTGGTTGCCGGTAAATGGAACAAATGGCATGTCATACGTATTTTTCCTATACGTAGTGTCAAATGTCACGACGTCTCTGAACATACATTAACCTTGATTGGGTGTCAACCCACAAAATACACGCTATGCGATTGTTTTCACCGGGTTTCACACGGGAAACAAATTTACTCGCACTTCCGGCTTCCAATTTTTTCAAATAATTTACAGCAGCTTGTACATCATTTTCATCTTCCAAATCACGCCTTAAATCTCTCACCACATTTTGAATATTTACATCAGAGAAAGGAACATTTTGCATCCCTCCACCCATTGTGTTCAAAACGTTCATCGTCCTACTAGGTCCAGTACCAGACTTATTTAAAGTGTTAATTAATTGTCTTGCAACCGGAGTAATATTCCTGTGTGTCTTAATCAAATCTACCTCGGTAGGGGTCACTAAGTGATGATTGTGATATAATTCAACGGTAGAAATATGCCAATTGTCTTCTTTCTTATTATGGACAACATATATTCTAGCTTTGCATAATGTGCGTCCTATAGAGTCTCTCTGTCTAGTAATTTTATTACTACCATCTTCATCGTCTGGTAAACTCTTTACAACAGTTGGTGTATCGGCTTTTTTATATACATACAACCTAGATGACACATCATTCGTATGAGCATGTTTATGACTTGTTGTAATTCTAATCTCAAATCCATTTTTTTGAGCATAGGTTCTATAAAAATTTTCAACTTCTTCCAACTTAGAGAACAATTGAGTAACGTATGGAACCATTTCAGATTTACTACTTTCAACTTCACTTACAAACTCAGATGCATTTGTACAATCTAAACTAGCAACAGAATCTGAAGAACTAGATAAAAATAGATTATACGCAGACATTTTTCTTGCCATTTTGAAAAACTTGTGATTAATAAGGAACTTAGTAATTTGAATCGCCGGAGCACAAGTTAGGCTTGAACTTGGGCGATGAGATCTGGGAAAGGAAAGGAAGA
>CM068385.1:296199-391199 GCA_034770075.1 Aralia elata | reverse complement strand
TGTGTATCGATGTATAGAAGCACACACATAATGCATCTCTGTATATAAGTACATGCTTAACAGATGAGATGCATATCTCTTACCCCTTTAGTTCCTTTTATTTACAATAGTGTAGGGAGCGGCTTTGAAGCTATAGTACTCCATTTGTTGCAAAATATAATATTAAAGTTAATTGACAAATATTCATACTCGCTCCGTCCCGTAATTATTAACGTAATTTTTTTTGGTGTGTGCACAGAGTTTAAGATAAGCAAAAACATATTTAAATTTTATATTTTTATGTGTTTTTATATATTTTGGTATATTTAGATGTTATATTTTCATTTATATTGCAATTTTTTAACTGTATGATATTTAAATCTTGAGCAATGCTAGGGACACCAAGTCTACACAAAAAGTTATGCACAGAAAAAGAGAGAAATTAGGGAGCGGGACCTACAATTGAATGTTTTACACATTTTCATTGGTAAATAGTAATACATAGGTCCTACTCTTGGTGTACAACTTTTTGTGTACAGTTGCTGTATATGGTATTATCCTTAAATCTAATTTTGGTATGTCTTAAAATCTCTGTCACATACTAAAAGAAGTGTTTCAATAATTGTGGGACGGAGGTAGTATAATTTTTTAGCAAAGATTTATTGTTTCGTAACTTTGTGAATATTAAATGTTTTTCAAATTGACTTCAAAAAATTAATAATTATCTTATAATTTGGAACGAAAGGAGCATTAAACTTGATATAAGCATGGATAACCACATTTGTATTATAATTCTCTCTGCTTATCATACATAGTTATAGGGTTAACTGCAGATCCGACCCTGAAGGCCTGAAGTATACACCGTTTTACTCTTTGTACCCTGAATTATAATTTCTCCCAATATGCACCCCAAAGTAACACCATCCCCTCGATACGCACCCTTGTATAATTTCTAGCGAAAAAAGTGGCCGGAGTTGTCACGTGCTCCGGGCACGTGAGTAAAAATACGGTTTGATCATATTTTTTTACATTTGATCGTATAAAATCAATTTAAAAGCAATTGAATAGCAATCTTATACAAATAAAATACTCATCATCTTCAAATACTCAAAAATCATTTAAAAACAATTTTTTCTTTTCTTTATCATCTTCATCATCTTCCCCATCTGCCGTGAAATTCAAACCCCAAATCAAACTAGATGGCTCAAATACTATTTGAAAGTTTGAACAAATGTATGATTTGTCATCCATGCATGATTCATCCAACCCTTAATTACATAAATTAAGATGTAAAATAATCATCTCCAACTACAAATTTCAGAATACATATAAAATCGCTTGCACATTTGATTTCTCTTCCAAAATATATTTGGCAGTGATGAACCTAACCCAGATAGTTCATGGGTACCAATATCCAAACCCAAACTCAAATAAATACACAAAACCCAGGAACATAAAATCAATAAGAGAGTTGGGGGTTAATAATTGAAGCATTGCATTGATGATTTTTTTTGCTTCGGTGAAATATTTTTGTTTTATTTCAGTTTTCTGAGGACTTTACACAAACAGGTGGTGAACCTCTCGGAAAGACAGTACAGAGACATTAGAAGAACCTGTATAGAGGAATAAGGCAGCGTTAATAGGGAAAATGGGTAGTTGAGATAACGGATCCGAGAAAAGGAACGAGGGTTTGGCCGGTACTTTCAACACAGTTGAGGAGGCTGCCAGGGTCTACGCTGGAAAAACTCGCAAGATTAGAGGAATCGAAGGAAGTTGTGAGAAGAAGACTCAATAATTTGAATCTCTTCAATCATTTTCAGCATGTAACTTATTGTGGGACGTTGATCCGTTGACGCCGATGTACACGCCATCGCGATCTGCAACACCCCCACCATCTCCTCCTCCATATCCTTGTACCTCATTAGCTCCAAATCAAACACCTCCGCCTTCCATTCCTCCCTCAACACCGACTGCACCAATATAAAATCTCAAAAGTACTTATATTTACCATACCTAGATTGTGATACCAAAGTTATGAGCACCGTATATGTTAATGATTTTATCTTCATCTTCATCAATTTTTAATTAATTAGTCAAGTTAATTGTTTATTTGGGCATAGTTATCAGAATCGTACGATATGCGATATGTATCGTACGTATGATATGATACGGAGACAATTCGATACGTATCGCAAATTGAATCGAAAATGACATCGTATCATACGATTTAGTTACGATTCGATACGATTCTTATGGTACGATACAATGCACGATACTTTTTAAAGTTAGTAACCGGCTTGAAAAAGTTTTTATGTAGATCCAAAAGAGTAAAAGCAAAACTTTTAAGCGTTCTACTATTTCAAATAAAGAGGTTTTTCAACACAAACATATTATATATGGCTTGATGAGGCTTTAATCACTTTTTAGAGTTGTATATCTTTTTCTTCATAATGTCGCTCTATTTTTCTCATGTCACTTTCCATAAGCAGATGCATAAATATCCACTTGTTAATTTGAATTATTCTCTTTTGTTTTATAGTTTAAAGCTAAATCTAAATTTTCGTTCTCTCGTTACTCTATAAAGATTAATAGAATAATATCTAATAAATCAATTAGAGTATTTTGGCTACTATTTAGCTTTAAAATTTATTTTAGTCTATAATAATCTTTACTTGACTACTTTTATATATAGTCAAGCTAATATGCTTGATTGTCCAATAAATTATATTTTGTATGTTTAAATATATATCACCACATTTTTCATTTTGTTTCCGTATTGTACGATACGATTCACGAGACGATACGTGAAACACGATATGGGGGTTTTCAATACACAATATGGTTCACGATTTGACAACTATGTATTTGGATTAATTTTTTAGTTAATTATTTATTTGGGGTTAATTATATTAGTTAATTGTTTATTTGGGATTAATTGTAAAAGCAATGAAAAAGAGTTTATTGATCAATTTGAGGATTTATACTTTAACAGTCTCTAACAATTTAAATATGAGCTGATACAAATATAAAACATCATTATGATAGATGTTGTATATTTGAGCTACATTCTCATATTAAAATAATTTATATTTTATTTGTCATAAAATCTTATGAGTTACGATCGTATGGTCCAATTCTACGATCCGATTTTGTGAAGCCCAAAACGATCCTACGTGGAATCCAATTTTGAAAACCTTGGAATGAATGTTCATTAGCATTATTGTGATTTTCATTGTGCTCATTTAGAATACAAATTGAAGATTGTATATACTTTGCTTATTTCAACGATCACACTAAAACTAATGTTAATCATTTCTTAATTTTCAAAGTATTTGGTGTTTATATTTTAACTTTCTTTCTCTTGCCAATTCAAAAACAGGGGCGCATCCTTACTTTTGCTGGGGTTACTACGGCTATATGCTCTTCACCAGTCGTGGCCTTCTTAAATTTGATTGCTATTGCTGTGTGGCCAAGTTGGGTAGCAATTGCAGTATCTGAGACCTTGCGGAAGGTTTGACTTAAAAAAACTGCTTTGTCGATTCTGCCTTTTATTCTGTTAGACCATTGATGTGCTTTTGACTAGCTCAGTTTCCTCATTTTAGTTTGCACGGGATCCAAATTCCCAGCTGAGTGTTTGACTAGAAAAGTTGCATCAGTTTGCATGAACTAGTGAGTTGATATACATTTTGCTTTCAATTATTTTGTAGGTGGTTAATTATGTTGTAACCAGGCCTGGAAGAGAACTCCTCTTTACTGTCACCTCACAGGATGAGAAATACAAAGCTAAGGTTAGAAATTTATATCTGAATTTCTTTTATTTTACTTCTACGAAAGAATCGAGTTTAGAAATCTTAGTGATGCAACTTGCAAGACAAGGTGGGAAGAAGGAATAAGGTACTTATCTCCACAGAGAATTGGTAAAGAAATACACACAAAACACACCTTAATTCTCAAATCTGTTCATTCAATAATCTGTAAAATAATGAAGTATTACAATGCTTAAATAGAAAACCCAATACTTGGGGACCAAGTAAAAACCCGAATTTAAAAAGGAAACACTCTCCTAACTAAAATCTACTACTATAATAAAACTCTCCTAATTAAAATCTACTACCATAATTAAAAATCTCTTAATTATAATCTACTACCATAATTAAAACTTCTAGAATACCCTATTAAATAATTATATTAATAATTCAATATTTATCTCTAAATAGCAATACAAAATTAATAATAAATTTCTTGATTTTTCTCTCCTGTACCACATCATTCTCCTCACCTTTGAAAAAAATTGTCCTCGAGTTTTGAAATATCGTAGAATAATAAACCACAGTCCAGGAGATGCCTTCCAACAAAACATACGCATTCGAACGTTCAATGTCATGAGCACAATTTTCGGGAATAACACCGACATAATAATATAATATAGAAATTTGAAGTACCTTGGGACTCTAATGTATCAACCGAAAAGAGAAAATCAACATGGTTGACCTCAACTTTGTTTTCGCATTTGGGGTCAAACTTAACTTCAATTTCCTCGGTGCAAACCATCTCTAAATCTGCGATTTGTTCAACACACTTAACTTCCTTTTCATGTTTCTCACAAGCACCAATATGTAAGAGTACTTGCTTTTCTTTATCCTCGCCAAATTCATATTGTTTACTGATACGTTTAAGTAGGGTGAGACACTTATCAATTGTCTTATAAGAATTTACTTTGCGGGTCTCCATATGTGAACACGTCGCTTTAGTTGAACAAACACAATTAGGATCAACATTTCTTTGCGCTTGAATAAAATATGAACGAACATAGCATGTGGTTATGTACTCGTAACGTGCCTTTAAATTTGCAAGACTTGTTTTAGAAAGCTAAAACGCAAGCTCATCGCATAATTTCTAATACTCAGTAATATATGAGACACAAGACTTTCTAAGTTGCTCTTATGTGACAAAAGGCTGAATTGAAAATTTCAAAAACTTTGGGAGTTGAGTTCAAAATTTTAGAAACTTTGGGGGCTAAATTGAATGTTTCAGAAACTTTGGTGGTTGAATTGAAAGTTTTAGAAACTTTTAGGGCTGAATTGAGAATTTCAGAAAACTGGGGTACCAAACTGTAATTTGTCAGTCACTGTAGCGACAGAATCATAGTTGTCATGACATCACCATGGCGTCGTCTAGGCAACGACTAGGCGTCATGGCGTTAAAGAAGGAAAAGGCGATGCCTTGGACGCTGAGCTGCCAAGGCTCATGTCTTGATGGATGTTGACTTGGTTGATTCTTTATTTTCTACGTAGTGTTTATTGACTTGTTCTACTAGTTGTTAGTGTCAATTGTTTTAATTTTGAATTTGTTAAGTATTTATATAAATTGCGTTTATATTTGAGTTTTAATGTATATAAAATTTTATTGTTCAATATACTTTTGAAGTAAAATAAACAAATATATAAATTGCATATTGTTAACGACTTGTCGCTATATGGACGCCATGGCGGGCGACTTATCGCCTAGGTGTCTTGGCAGCAAATTACCGCCGCGTCTCGTCATGGTGCCGTGACAACTATGGGCGGAACTGTAGCAACAACAACCTTGTACCAGTTATTTTTTATTTTTTTTAAAAAAAAATTTTGGGATAAGTTTGAGACTACGTTGTCATCTCGGATATTAGTGTCGATTCCTAATGAACTTTGACAATTGATGGAGGCCAGAAAATTAGCGTAGGAAGGAATTGGTTGAAATCAGAAGATATCATGCTTATCAAGTCATCGCCTAGGCGACGCTTAGACGTCCAAGCGGTGGAAATTGTTAAGTCATCTGGACGACTTGGTTGGAGGTGTGAAAGGCGACCGCTCAGATAACAAAGGCGACGCCTTGGGCGCGACTTGGACGACTGGAGTTCAAAGCGATCGACTTGGTTATTATGGGTTTGGTTTGACCCGAACTTAATTAGGTAAAAAAAAAAACAGCTGCTAAAACCTAATCGATCGATCGATCACAACAATAGATTACAGAGGGAGAAAAGGGGAGCAAGTCATCAATAGAGAGGGAGAAATCAGACTTACCGGCGTGGCCGCAGATCTACTCCGGCAGGCGGCAGCTCGCGATCTACAGGTACGCTTCTTCTACTCTTCTTCTTCTACTCTTTTCTTCTTCTTCTTCTTCTTCTCTCTTCTTCTGCTCCGAATCTCCGATCTTTTTTTTTTTTCGTTCTGTTATCCTTCTGGCCTCTGGGTATTCTGCCCAATTTTTTAATGACATGCTGCCCAAATTTTTATTGACATGCTGCGTGATTTTTTTTCTTTCTTTATTTACTGTTTATTTTGCTTTGTTGGCTACTGCAGTACTGCTCAAATTTTTTTCAAAACAATTTCTGAACACATTAATTTTTGGAAATCACCAGAGATATTTTCCCGTTTTCAGATTTTGATAAGTAGTATTTGGCTACATATATAAACACACATTGTATTTGAATTGATAAATAATTAGGTAAAATGATCTTATTTTGAATATTTTCTTATATAATAATAAAAGTTGATTTAATGTAGGAAAAGACAAAGGTAGAACCAAAAATAATAATAATAATAAGAGAACGGACCAAACAAAAACAAAACAAATTGCCAAATTGTTTATTTAATTATAATATAAATTAGCTATGTTTGAAAATTCAATTCCAAATCTTGAAATTGAATTGAACGTCAAATTCTAGCTAAGTTTTAATTTTATAAAATTGCAAATGTGTTTTCGGAAGATACTATGATGCATATAAGTTTTCCAAAGGATAAAAGGAAGATGATTTCAAAGGATATAAGTTTCTCAAAATACAATGTGTGTTTATATATAACTTTATATATGTAGTCAATTTTTTTTTCTGTCTTTATTTACTGTGTATTTTGCTTTATATTTTTTAGATATTAAATGGCGGAAAGTTTGGGAGCGGAGAGTTATGATCCAAGTAAGGATCCTAAAAGAAAGGCCAAGTCTAAGGATCCGGGATGAAAATATGGATTTTGGCCGGAATTGAGCGATAAAAATATTGTGCAATGCATACTCTGTGGGAAAAAGGTTCATGGAGGAATCAAGAGATTCAAACATCTTACCGGTGAGTATGTGGATGTGTCTAAGTGTCCTCGAACTGCAATAGAAATTGCAAACGAGATGCATCAAGCAATAATGAGTAACAAAAGGAATAAGCCAATTCAATTTGATGATAGTGACGGATTAGAAGAAATTCAGTCATCTAATATTCCAACCAATACATCCAATCCTTCCAATGCTTCCTCTGCAACTGTTCCAAATTCTGGGAATGCATCTAAAAGGATGAAGAGTGCATTTCAATTCCCTAAGCCACAGTCACAAACAAAGGCAATTGAAACTCATCTTAGGAAATCTCTTGAAGTTGTGGACGAAAGACATCGCAAAGGTCCTAGCCAAACTACTTTGGAGAATTGTCTAAGGTCACCGGAAGAGAAAGAAAAAGTTCACATGTACATTGCCAACTGTTTTTATGAGAATGACATCCCTTTTAATACAACAAATTCAAGAAGTTTTGAGGTGGTGATAGAGGCTATCGGGCAATATGGGCTGGGTTTGAAGCCTCCTTCGTATCATGAGTTGAGAGTTCCTCTTTTAGGGAAGGCAAAGACTAAAACAGAGGAACTGAAGGAGAAACACAAAACTTCTTGAAAGCAATATGGTTGCACTCTTATGTCAGACGGATGGACAGACAGAAGAGGCAGATATTTGATCAATTTTCTTGCTAATAGTCCTGCAGGGACTTACTTTATGGAATCGGTTGATGCTTCTAGTCAATCTCAGGATGCAAGCATGTTGGCAAAGTTACTTGATGGGAAGATCAAAGAGATTGGACCTGAGTATGTTGTGCAAGTAGTGACAGATAATGCCTCCAATTATAAGGCAGCTGGTCAGATTTTAATGGAGAGGAGACCTACTTTGTTCTGGACACCATGTGCAGCCCATTGCCTAGACCTTATGCTAGAGGACATTGAAAATCCAATAAGCACACTTAGAAGGGGGGTTGAATAAGTGTAGGAACAAACGATATCAAACTTTTCTAATTAAAGTAATTTGTTAATATCAAATCAAAGTATGTAGTGAGCAATTAAAGCAAAACAATTAATAACATGAACACAAGGAATTTTTACGTGGTTCGGCCCTTAACCTCTAGTCTAACGGCCTAATCCACGTCCAATACCAACTAGTATTGGAGACTCCTTTATTAATAAACTTGGTTTACAATTAAACCCCTTTACAAGACAAGTTCCACAACCTTTGAGTACTTATACTCCCCGAGCACCTTAGCTCCCCGTGCACCTATGCACTCTTAGACACTTACGTCTCCTTGAACTTGCTTGTAAAACCCCTAATCCAACCCGGATTAGAAACAATAGATTAACAACTGTTTTAGAGAATTTATCAAGAGATGATAACAAGATAAACTATGATCGAAGCAATAATTATATCAACAATTTTAAGGCTCAACTAATATGCAATGATCAAAGAGTTAGATGAAGATATCACCAGTTTGAGTGTAGTGAATACAAGCTGAAACTAATTGATACTTGATGAAGTACAACAGCCTTTAAGTAATTCTTCACAATAGAGAAATGGACAGCCTTCTTTAAGTGTTTGTGAAGAGATTAGAAATCAGAATATGTTCTTATTGTTGTTCTCTAACTTCTTCTTTTCAAGCTACTGCTGGTATGCTTTTATAGTAGAAGAATAGTAGCTATTTAACATTTGAAATGATGTGGGAGTAGGTGAGATGGGCAGCAATGTAATGAATAACATGTGCCATCAATATTCTTGAGATGATATGTGAGTAGTTGAAATGGACAGTATTACACTTAATGTAATGAACATGTGCTAGCAATACTCTTATGATGATGTGGGAGTAGTTGAGATGGAGAGCATTACACTTAATGTAATGAACAACATGTGCCATCTTGAGATAATGTGGGAGTAGTTGAAATAGGCAGCATTGTACTTAATGTAATGAACATCTTTAGTATGAATGGATAGCATGGACAACTTCAGCAAAATACTAAGTAATGGGATTAGGAATCATGCTAAAGTAGTGGACAGCTTTAGTAAGCTTAATGGGATTAGTTTCAGCAGAATATTCAGCTTTAGCAAAATACTTAATGAGTAGTTTCAGCAGAATATTAGACCTTATTAATTAACTACTACCATGATTGATTTCATGCAATGCAAATCCTAGAGCCTTGATTGAGATATAAATAAAGCTAGGATCTTACATTAAATTCCTAAAGACTCAATCATTTCTTCAAGCCTTCATGTCTTCAATTTTCTCTTTCCTTTAAGAACCAAGACTTTAAGAAATCTTCCATATCTTCAATATCCTGAAAATGTAATAACACTACAAAAACAACTTGTCATCATTAAAACCAAGATAGTATAAACCAACATTCTCCCCCTTTTTGATGATGACAACGAATAATATATGACTCCCCCTAAATATATGGCTCCCCCTAAAACCATGCATAAGTTGATTTATTGCATATCAATTTAGTAATCTCTCTCCCCCTTTGTCATCAACAAAAATGGTTCATAAGAGACAGTTAAAGCAAGATATATTATTTTTTCCCTTTTTGTTAGTATCAAAAAGAATATGTTATGCACATATAGTCATGCCTAGTTCTCTTCTTAAGGTGCAAAACCGTTCTTCACTTAAAGGTTTTGTAAAAATGTCAGCCAATTGATGCTCGGTTGGGACAAATACTAGATTAATTAATCCTTTAGCAACATTATCTCTCAAAAAATGATGTCTAACCTCAATATGCTTAGTTCGAGAATGAAGCACAAGATTTTTAGAAATATCTATTGCACTAGTATTATCACAATAAATTAGCACATTGTTGCATGTAATATCAAAATCACACAATGTTTGGCGCATCCATAAAATTTGAGAGCAACAACTTCCTGTAGCTAAATATTCACCCTCGGTGGTTGATAGAGCAACTGAAGTTTGCTTTTTACTATGCCAGGACACTAAACTTTGTCCTAAAAATGTACAAGCACCACTTGTGCTTTGTCTATCTATTTGACAACCTGCATAGTCTGCATCTGAGTATCCCATTAGTTCAAAATTATTGTAAATAGGATAATATAAACCAAAATTGATAGTACCACATAAATATTTAAGAATTCTTTTAACAGCTTTTAAATGTGATTCTTTTGGTTTTGCTTGCAATCTTGCACAAAGACAAACACTATACATAATATCGGGTCTTGATGTAGTTAAATATAACAAAGAACCTATCATACCTCGATATTTAGTTAACTCTACTTCTGTACCTTTGTCATCGGATGTAAGTTTGATTGTCGTACTCATTGGCGTCGCCTTTGATGTAGATTTTTCAAATCCAAACCTCTTGAGCAATTCCTTTGTGTATTTGGTTTGATGTATATAGATACCATCCTTTGTTTGCTTTATTTGGAGTCCCAAGAAATAGTTAAGTTCTCCCATTAGGCTCATGTCGAACTCCTTATGCATACACTTAGAAAACCACTCACAAAGAGAATCATTAGTAGCACCAAATATTATATCGTCTACATATATTTGTACAATAATAATATCTTTATTTTCATGTTTAATAAATAATGTAGAATCGATCTTACCTCGAGTGAAACCATTTGTGAGAAGATACTTAACCTCTCGCACCAAGCTCTTGGGGCTTGTTTGAGTCCATAGAGAGCCTTTTTGAGTTTATACACATGATTTGAATATTTTTCATGTTCAAATCCGGGAGGTTGTTTTACGTACACTTCTTCATTTATGTATCCGTTGAGGAATGCATTTTTTACGTCCATTTGGTGAAGCTTGAATTTCTTGTAACAAGCAAAAGCTAGCAAAATTCGAATAGACTCCAACCTTGCTACCGGGGCAAATGTTTCTTCATAGTCAATCCCCTCTTGTTGGTTGCATCCTTCAGCTACCAACCTTGCTTTGTTGCGAGTAATTGTACCATGCTCATCAAGCTTATTTTTGAATACCCACTTTGTTCCAATAATTGAGGTTTCTTTTGGAGGAGGAACTAATTCCCATACTTGACATCTTTCAAATTGTTGGAGTTCCTCTTGCATTGCTAACAACCAAGTTTCATCAAGGATAGCTTCCTTAGCATTCTTTGGTTCAACTTGTGATAAGAATGCTGAAAAAGCACACAAGTTTTGTGCCCCTCTTCTTGTAGTTATTCCTCTATTAACATCTCCAATGATATTTTTAGGAAGATGATTTTTCATATACTTTGCAGTTTTTGGCATTGTAACGTTGTCTATGTGCTCTTCCTGTTGGATAGAATCAGATTTTGTAGCTTCGTTAGTAGGAGATGCTTCTGTCTCTTGTTTGTTGAATCCAATTTCCTGCTTTGCTTTATCCAGTCTGCTGGATGGATTAGTCTGGTTTGTTGGAATTGCAGCAGTCTCTAGAATTTCTGCATCATCATCTCTATCCTTTGGAAGATCATTGTTAGCCTCATTAAATTTTATATGGACAGATTCTTCAACACATGATTTATTAGCATTAAACACACGATAAGCTTTACTATTTTGAGAATAACCAATAAAAATTCCTTCATATGATCTAGCATCAAATTTTCCCAAATTATTACTAGTATTTAAGATAAAACATTTTGCACCAAATACTTTGAAATAACTTATGTTTGGAATTCTATTATTTAACAGTTCATAGGGTGTTTTTAGTAGAATAGGACGAATAAGTACTCTATTAAGAATATAACAAGAAGTGTTTACCGCTTCGGCCCAAAATTTCTTTGGAAGCTTACTCTCTTGTAGTAATGTTCGAGCTGTTTCTTGAAGCGTTCTATTCTTTCGTTCTACCACTCCATTTTGTTGAGGTGTCCTTGGTGCCGAGAATTCATGACTAACTCCCTTTTTATCACAAAATGGTATGAAGTCTTTTTGGAATTCGCTACCATGATCACTTCTAATCTTTATGAGTTTGAGGTTGTATTTGGTCTCCAAGTTCCTTATAAGTCTTTCAAACTCTCTAAATGCTTCATCTTTGGTTTTAAGAAAGGTTACCCAAGTGTATTTAGAAAAATCGTTAACTATAACAAATGCATAAAATTTACCATTTAAACTAGCATGCCTTTCCGGTCCAAAGAGATCAAGATGGAGTAGTTGCAAGGGAGAATAAGTTGATACCTTATTTTTGGCAATGAAAGATGTTCTTACTTGTTTACCGAGTTGGCATGAGGCACATAATCCTTTCCTTTCATAATTAATTTTTGGTAATCCTTTCACGAGATTCTTTGTAGACAATTTTTTAATCAAGTCCATGTGAACATGTCCCAACCTCTTGTGCCATAGATTTGCCTCATCTTGAATTGCTGATAAGCACATCTCTTCATCCTGTTGCTCAAAATTAATAGTATATATATTTCCTTTCCTTTGTGCAACTAAGGTAACATTGTTAGTACAATGAAATATAGAGCATTTATCTTTTTCAAATTTCACTTGGTGACCATTATCCATTAATTGACTTATACTTATGAGATTAAATTCAAGGCCTTTGACAAGATGAACATTATCAATATTAACCTTACCATTACCTATTTTACCTTTTCCAATTATCTCACAAGTTCGGTTGTCTCCAAATGTAACCGTTCCATTTTTCTTTTTGAGAGATAGCTCTAAGAATTTTGACTTGTCACCCGTCATGTGACGAGAGCATCCGCTATCTAATATCCATTTTTGAGAAAGAACCCTTGCCTTGAGACAAACCTAGCAAAAAGAAATTCATTTTATTTTTTTGGTACCCATATCTTTTTGGGTCCGCTTGAGTTAGTCACATGCAAATCACTCTTTTTAATCCATACATTTTTAATATTTCCATTCCTTTTATTTGACGAACAGTTAAAATCTAAATGTCCCTTTTTGCCACATTTTTTACAAGTAGTGAAAGGAGAGCAATAATTTAATTTAAAATGTGATCTAGTTTTTAACATTTTTGCATCACTTTTTTTATGTGTTGAGTTATACCCAATTCCTTGTTTTTCAAAACTAGGTCTTTGCTTACCTAACATGACAGTTAAATTTTCTTCACCTTGAACAAATTTAGCCAATGATGATTTTAGTGAGTCTATTTCTTTTTGTAGTTCATTCGTTGAAGGATTTTTAATATAAGAATCATCATAAAAAGCATCAATACAAACATCTCTCATTGTTATTTCTTTGGTTAATTTTTCAACTTCATTATTCAAATCATTAACCTTGTTGAAAAGAATTTTGTTTTGATTTTCTAAAAAATCATTTCTAGCCATTAAAATATTTTCTTCTTGAGATGATGTTTCTTTTTCAATTTCATTCTTTTCATCTATCAATGAATCAACTTCACTCATTAATGTATTTAATAGATCTTTTAAATAGACATTCTTTTCCTTTAATTTTTCATTTTCTTGTTTCAAAAAATTATAATCCAAAATACTTACCTCGCTCGATTCACGTTCAATTCCCATGAAACATACTTGAGCTATTTCATCGCTTGAGTTAACTTCCACATCGGACTCATCATCACTCCAAGTAACAAGAGCTTTGTGATTCTTGTAACTTGATTTGCCTTTATTTTTTAGTTGGAAGCAATCCTTTTTGAAGTGGCCCGGGCGTCCGCATTCAAAGCAAGTGTCTTCATTTTGCTTTCCCTTGAACTTGTTTGGAGTGATAGCATTCTTTCTTCTAATCTTCCTTTGTAGTAACCCTTTGAGCCTCCTTGAAATCATTGCAATTTCCTCATCCGAATCATCATCTAGTTCTTCTATATTTCCTGCATTAAGAGCCAAAACTTTCTTTCGAGGAGTTTCCTCCTCCTCATCATATCTCCTTAAAAATAGTAGCATTGGAGCCATTTCGACCGTAGCTGACCACTTAGCCATGATCTCCTTAAAAATAGGGCCACTACTCCACTTCATACTAGTGCCTGAACTTCCTAAACATGGGTCTTTGCTCGCTCAATTGAAGGAACGTGTGTGTTTACTTTCTCACTCTAAGTACTTTACTTAATAGTCACGTCCCTTGAAATTCAGCCCACTATGCTGGTGCGCTGGCTAACTGAACGCGGCTCTTCCAAGTTGTTGATTTTAAGGAATGTGCATGTCCTACTGGTACTCCATGAGTTTGACTGCTTAAGACATGTCTTCAACTGTTTCCTTAATTTTCAACCTAGTTGGATGCCTTTGTCTGAATGCCATCAGTTAACTCTAGTCCTCAGTCATGTCTAATTAACTAATGCAAACACTTGGTCAAAAATTACTTAACCCAAAACCAAAATTTTGGGATTTAGGTGTAAACATCTCCTTTATCTGAGGCTTGATTGATTATTTGTAATAGTGATGATGTTCTTGATTATGAGATGTATTTTACACCACTAAGATGGGGCTTAAAAAAAATAAAATCATGACTAATATTAATACAATTAACAATGTAATTTGATAAGATTTCAAGTTTAATGAATTTTAATTTAGTTAGGACACTAATTTATCAAGGAAAATCACGGATAAAGTTAATATACTTGAATCGCATGATATGCCAAATTAAGTGTTAATCCATTTTAATTTAGTTCGAAAAGTAATTTAATAGGGAAATGCAGTTCAAATTTTGATAGGAACCAAGTTTTGAACAGAACCAGCTTGTGCTTTTATTTAATTATATAATAATATAATAATTGTGCTTTTATGGTGGGAAATATATTTTTTGACATAAATACCCCTCAATCTCACACCCTCAATCTCACACAATTACACCATCTGTCAACTACATAGATGAAAAATTACAAGGAGGGGTATATATTGTTTTCTCACACAATTGCGTATAGGGTGCAATTAGTTTGAAAATAACTCTAGGGTGCAAATTGCTTTTTAGTCAAAATCTTATGTGTAAGCAGCAAATAAATTTCTTAGCTTCCTCAGTCAAAGTGGTATGTCCATTACAAAGGTTTATATTTTCTAGTGATATGTTAACTTAGATATAAAATGTAGCAAATACCATTGTTAGCTTCCTCAAATAAAATGGTATGTCCATTACAAAAAGGTTTATATTTTGTAGTGATATGTTAACTTAGATATCTATATTATTAAGGGAGAGCAAATTAGTTGTTACTTTTGGACTCTTGGGTCTCTTTGGACTCCTGGTTTCTAATATATTCGAATTTTTTTACCCCAATTTTCTCTCCTACTCCTACTTCCCCCGTCCCCTAACACACCCCCACCCCCCCCCACCCCCCCCCCCCCCCCCCCCCCCCCCGCACCACCCACCCCCCCCAAAAAAAAACTAATTTTTTCCTTTTTTTTCTAATTGAACATTCAATGCGTGTGCCACGTGACTAGTTTGATTTAATACTCAGATCACAAGGCATCTTCATAAACATGCCACTTCTGATTTACATGAGCATTATCAATTCATATCTTTTCATGGACATATTGTTACAGGTGTGCATAGATGTAGTTGTTCAAAGGCTTGGAGATGCTACTGCAGCTGGAATGTACAAGCTATTATATAGCAGTCTCAATGGAAAAACAACTGTTGTCTCCCTATATGCTCTCCCTGTACGGAAAATTACTTGACTTCTTAATACTCTTTTTTCAAGATTTTTTTTTTTGGGGGTGGGGGGATACTTTTGTTTTAGTCACTAATCCAAACTTAATTAGAAAAAAAAAACTGATTGCTGACTTAACAGAATATACACGTAGCTGTATATGAAAGGAAGATGAGGCTTGCTTATGCATTTATGGTCTTCTCAGGTATGCTTATTGTGGATAGCGACAGCATTCCATTTAGGTCGCCGGCAAAAACAACTTGCAAAGCTTCAGACCGTCTCTTCCACTTAAAATTTCCCTAAAGATGATTATACGTACATCTGTTGTCGTACATAGTGAAAGAGCCCAAAGAAATATTCATCTTTTACCTTGCTGTATTGTTTTTATTCTTCGTCCATCCAAGAATGTGTTTACTTTATATTATTATTAAACGTAACTTCATTTCACAAGTATAAAGATGCCTAAGAATACATTACAGAAAGCTTTTAGCGTTAGTAAATCGAATGAGACATTAACCCTATGGTACACTTTGCGAGGAAAGCTTTTAATGACTTCGCAAGTTACCAACGAAAGCAAAAACATGGCCTTAAATCCTAACTAGAAAAATACATAACAAGAAATGAACAAGTTAACAAAACAATACTAACAAAAACTATCAAGGTCATTACCAGGCAATAAAACCAATTTTTGACGATTTTTTATTTTACGGGAAAATCATTCTCTCTGTCCCATAATTATTCACCTTATCCGAGTTGGGTTCCTAATCTATTTTTTTCTTTTGGGTCTTCCTCAAACTAAATTTTTGTTTTGTTTTAAGTTCTTTCATTAGGTGACGACATGTACCATTTGATCAAAGTTGTGCCATTCACATGACTCACTTTCCAGTTAAAGTTGAGAATAAATTGAGAAAGACAATAATTTGGGATTAGGGTTTAAAGATTGAGAGAGGGCTATGTTGTAGCTTCAAAATTGGGTGAAATCGGAAGCTGAGCATAAATTATAAAGTGAGTCTCAATACTTGGGGGTGAACATTGGCTTCAAGGACCTTGAACTTGTCTGCAAATTCGTGAGTCAGACCTTTGTAATAGCTAGAGACTTCAATAATAACTAGAAAGAATAATTTTATAAACAATAATTCTGTTGTATTGATTAATTCACCAAAAAAAGAAAAAAAGAAAAAGAAACAGAAACTACAATAAGGAGCTACTGACTAAGCAAATAAACAGAAAATATCTTCCACACATTAATTCCCAGCTCTTTCCTTGGCTATTTAAATTGATATTCTTCCATCTGTACTGCCAGCCCATGATTTATTTAGAAGTTACTCTTTTACCCTTCAGCCTTACTACTTCCCACTCCTCCTGTTACAATTCCCACTCCCATTAAAACATCCTTGTCCTCGAGGATTGTAGGAAGGAAACTGAGTGATTATGGTGTTTGTATCTTCCCACATAGACTCCTCAGGAATCAAGTGAGACCATTGTATTAAGCACCGAGTGACTTCCCTATTGTTTTTCTTGACCATCCTCCTCTCCAACACCTGAATTGGATGGACCAAAAATTGCCCTTCATCACTAACTTGGCAATTCAGTTGAAGCATAAAACTTAGTACCAATCTTTTTCTTTAGAAGGCTAACATGAAAGACTGGGTGAATCCTTGCATTTTCTGGTAGCTGTAGCCTATAAGCAACCTTCCCAACCCGTTCCAACACTTTGTATGGCCCAAAGTATTTGTGTGTTAGCTTTGATTCTTCCTTATTGCTACTGCTAATTGTCTGTATGGTTGTAAGGAAAACCCAATCCTCACCTGGAATTCCTTTCACTTCTTCCCTGATCAGCTTTAATTTTGTACTTGTTTTGTGCCTGTGAATAGCTTCCTTCAATATGTGGTTGAGAGCTATCCTCCCTTCACAAAACTCCCCTACCAAGGCAACTGAATTATTATAATTCTGGGGTAAGAACATAGTTCGAGGCTTGGCTCCATATAATGCTTCAAAAGGGCTCATCTTTATTGAGTTGTGATGAGAGTCGTGTTATACCACCATTTTGCGAGAGGAAGCCAGTTACTCCACTGTTTAGGCCTTTGACTGATCATGGACCTCAAATAATTCTCTAAGCATTAATTTAGTCTTTCTGTTTGACCATCAGTTTGTGGATGGTAGGAAGGACTGAATTGCAGTTGCGTTCCCATGGTTTTGAAGATTTCTTGCCAAAAGGTACTTAGGAATAATTTATCCCTATCACTAGTGAGTGTCTGTAGTAGCCCATGCAACTTATACATATTGTCAATGAATACTTAACTAACTAGGTAGCTGAAATAGGATGAGTTAGGGACAGAAAGTGCCCATATTTGGTGAACTTGTCCACCACTACTAGGATAAGATCTTTCCCATGAGAATAGGGTAGTCCTTAAATAAAGTCAGGATTTACGTCCTCCCATATTTGTGTTGGTAAAGGTAATAGCTGGAGCATTCCAAGATACAGATTGTGTTTTGTCTTAACTCTTTGGCAAGTGTCACATTCTTGAATAAATCGCTTGATATCTTGTTTTAAGGATGGCTAGTAAAATTAAGAATTGTGCTATTTTCTTGATGGTAGCATCCCTTCCAAAATGACCACCTATGTTGGTGTTGTGCAATTCTTGTATGACACTATGACCAGTTCCCTGAGTGAAGTTGTACTTCCCAAATAAATTTGTTCACCTTTTTAAATAATTCCTTGATAGCAGGAGAAATATTCAGTGTTAGGGACCCCACATGCCAAGTTGGATATTATTTCTTGTGGTAAAGGATCTTTGTCATAACTGTCGTGAATATTGTTGAGCCATCCAAGGAGTTGTGCACTGATGGTTGGAAATTCTCCCTCTGCATTTGTTATCCTAGACAAAGCATCCGCAGCCTTATTGTCAAGCCATTTTTTATAGACTATCTCATAGTCATACCCTATCAATTTAGATAACCATTTCCGCTGCAATATGGTTGTTAACTTCTATTCGAGTAAGTGTTTTAAGGCTCTGATGGTTAGTCTTTGTGATGAAATGATGCCCTTGTAGGTAGGCTCCCCTTTTTGTGTTGCTATGACTATTGCTAAAAGCTCTTTCTCATAAGTTGATAGGTCTTGATGCCTAGGTGCCAACCCTTTATTAATATACGCTATTGGCCTCCCTCCCTGCATTATTACAGCTCTTAATCATTGTTTACAAAAATTAGTTTCAATTATAAATGGTTCGGTAAAATCTGGGAAGGCTAACATTGGGGTGGTAGTCATTGCTTCCTTGAGTTGATTGAAAGTCATTTCAGCTTCGGCATTCCACTGAAATCCCCCTTTTTTAAGAAGTTGGGTGAGAGGCTTGCTTATTAAGACATACCCTTGCACAAATCTTCTGTAATAACTTGTTAATCCTAAAAATCCTTCAACTGCTCGAGTGTCTTTGGCCTTGGCTATTCCTTCATGGCTTGTATTTTACTAGGATCAGCTTCTACTCCTTCTCCAGAAATGAGATGCCCCAAATATTCTAATTTTTCCTGAGCAAATGACCACTTGGACTCCTTATCGTATAACTTTTGTTTTTTGAGAATCTCTAACACTGTCTTGAGGTGCTCAACGTGAGTCTCCAGGGTGGGGTTGACGACCAAAATATCATCAGAAAACACCAGCATGGGCTTCCTTAGCTGATCCTTGAATACATCATTCACGAGGGATTGGAAGGTAGTTGGGGCGTTTGTTAGACCAAAAGGCATTACTGAAAATTCGTACAAGCCTTGATGTGTCTTAAAAGTTGTTTTCGGAATGTCAGATGGGAAAACTCTTATTTAATGATATCTAGCCCTCAAGTCAAGTTTTGTAAACCATTTAGCACCATTTAACTCATCTAATAACTCGTCAATGAGAGGGATAGAGTATTTGTTTTTAATGATAAGGTCATTCAATCTCCGGTAATCCAAGCACATTCTCCAACTTCCATCCTTCTTATGCACCAGAATCACAGGGGCTGCATATGGACTGCTTCTAGGTTGGATTATGCCATTTTGCAGCATTTCTTTGAGTTTTTTTTCAATTTCTGCCTTTTGAATATAAGGCACCCTGTATGGCCTCAGGTTCACTAGTTGACTGACTTCCTTCGAGGGTATCTTGTGGTCTTGACTCCTAAGGGTGGTAACTCTTTTGGTACACTAAACACCTTTGTACTTTTGTAACACCCTCCTAACCTCAGGAATGTATGCGGGTTGACCCTCTTCGGCTCCCATAAACATCAGGTATCCCTGAAGGCCTTGTTTTGCTTTGGTGAAGAGCTTATGTAATGATTTCCCATTAATCATTCTCAGTGCTCCCTCTGTAGTACCCTGCAGCCTTATCTTTTGTGTCCCCTTTTTAATGGTCAGACAAAGCTTCTCAAAATCTAGTGTAACTGGGTTGTGCATTTTAAGCCAGTCAACCCCCAATACTGTATCAATCCTTCCAAGTGGCAGTACTGTTAATTGGGCCTCAAAACTATGCCCTTGCATTTTCCATTGAAAATCCTTGCAAATAGCATTACTCGTTATTCTGTTCCCATCGGCTACTGTGATGACTAATAGGTGGGTGGGATTTAGTTGTGTAACCGATATGTCTGTGTGTGTTAGAATCAATGAAACTACGGGTGGAACCACTATCAATTAGAATATTGATGTTCTTCTTCTTGGTTGTCCCTTTAATTCTGATGGTGTTGGTTGTTGTTGTGTTAGTAATTCTTCTCTGGTTTCCACCTTTTCCTCACTAAAATCATTATCACATTCTTCTTCACCCATTAGCATGTACAACCTAGTCTTAAATTTGTGACCAGGGGTGTACGCATCATTACAAAAGAAACATAATCCTCTTTTCCTCCTTTCCACAATTTCCTTACTAGTAAGTTTTGCCTTACGTTGCTCCTGGGAAGTTGGGGTCACGTGGGACTGAGGTTTAAGGATATCTGGCTATGGAATGAGTAATAAGTGGATGTATTACTGTTATTCTGGTAAGGAGGATTGTATTGAGGAGGATCTCCATATAATTTAAACTCTTCTTGCTTGGCTAGATTTACTAAATCAGACATTTTGCTAGGGTTAAACATCTTTACTGCCCCTTTCATCTTATCTTTAAGGCCACTAATGAAGCTAGAGACAAAATATTGTTCGGTAAAATTAGCTTGCCCAGACATCGGTTGTGACCTTAATTCTTCAAATTTATCATAATACTCATCACTGTCCCTGTTTATTTGAGTTTGTTGAATTGATCTTGAGCATCATTTTCTGGTTTCTGAAACCTCAGGGCAACATCCCTCACAAAATTCCTCCAAGGAATGTATCCTTTATCAGATTGATAATGTCTAAACCATATACTAGCTTGTCCCTCAAAATAAATTCCAGCGTACCTAGCTTTTCTTGTTTCGTCAATGGCCACAAACTCAAAAAAAAAATCTCTGTTCGTACAGCCCATCCTTTTGGGTCTATCCCATCAAACTTGGGAAATTCCATCTTGGGTAAAGAGTGGGGAATGGGTGTATAGGGGTTATGTGGTGGTAGTTTATAATTTGGGAAAGAGGGGAAATGATTTTGGGGTGTGAGAGTTGGGTGTGGGTATTGATCATATTGGTTATAGTTGAGGTTTTGGATCTCTGATGGTAAGGAAATGGACTGTGTATGGAATAGTGGCAATGCTGAAAAGGGAGGGTAATTGGTTAACGGTGGTTATGGGGAATTAATATGGGGAGTATGGGCTGGGTTGTATGGTGGTGTTTGGTGTAAGGGAGTTGGGATTGGGACTGTAGAAGTCATCATTTGTCTTAGGTGAGTGATAGGGGCTGGTATGGTTTTGAGGGTATCCTGGGGGATTCATGGTGTGAAGTGAGTGAACTGGGAAAGAAGTTACTGGGTGCAGAGTATTCTCCTCCTGGGTTGCTATGAGAAAGAATAGTCGTCGTGGTTGGTATTGAGGGTTGAGTGGAGGACTGCGTTTGCATTCCTAGAAGTAACAGATTCATTTCTTCTAGTCTCCTCCATTTCCCCCAATTCTTTGATTAGCCTCTTCTCTTCCCTGCATCACCACTACATTCAGCTCAATGAATCGAGATTCATGGGCCCCGATTCTATCATCTAGCGTCTTTAACCCGGTGCCATCCACCATGTTTGCAGATCTACCCAGCCAAGGAATAATCAGGCTCTGATACCGCTATAACAGCAAGAGATTTAAATAATAACTAGAAAAAACAATTTTAGAAATAACAATCCTGTTGTATTGATTAATTCACCAAAAAAGAAAAGGGAAAAAAGAAACAAGTTTCATGAACCACAATCAATAGATAACTGAAAAGGATAAGAACAAAAACTACAAGAAGGAGCTATCGACTAAGCAAAGAAACAAAAAATATCTTCCACACTTTCCCACCTCTTTCCATGGCTATTTAAATTAATGTTCTCCCTTCCGTAGTGCCAGCTCATGATTTATTTAGAAGTTACGCTTCTACCCTTCAGCCTTACTACTTCCCACTCCTGTTGTTACAACCTCAAATTCCTAGTCGTTGATACTGTGGTTTGGAGGCACTGAGATGTGGACATCATCAATCAAAGCCAGGTTGAAGGTTTCTTGAGTCCCCTTTGTACATGTTAAGTGCTTCCTCCCTACCCACGCCGCTGCGAATATACATAAATGAATTTGGGCGTCTTTTAAAAGGGTTTTTTGTCATTTAATTTCAAAATATATTTATGGTGTAGATCATGGAATGATATTGCCAATATTTTGCTTGATATGGCCCTAAATTTTATGAAAGATCTAGGTAAATTATGAGAGAGATGAAGGTCGAGCTTAATAATCCCAATGTGAAGAGCAAAGATTTGGAGACCAGGTGCATGTTTGGTTATAGGCTTCTGCAGCGTTTGTGGCTTATTTTCTTAAAATGCGGTAATCAATCATGTTAGTTGAGTAAATGTGTCATAATTCTATAAATGGCATGTTGGTTGGGTAGTTGGTTGTTAGAGGATATTGTTGACTGTTGTAATCTTGTATTCCACTGTAAGGGTGTTTTGATCTTTTACAGACTGTAACAAACTGTAACTAACATTACAGTTGGTTATATAGCTAAGCTATTTTGGTAGTTAAATAGGGTGCGAGTCATTGTAATTTAACATGTGTTTTGCCTATTGATATCATTTCGTCTTGAAGAGTTCTCTCTTTCCATTTCATTTCTATGTTCCGTATAAAGTGGCAAAGTATCAGAGTTGTTTCCATTCCTAGGGCAGCCATGACCACCAATAACCAGAGGTCAACTTATCTTGAGAGTAGCCTCAACGAACACAACACCTCCATTAGTGAATCGTATTTGACGTGCATGGATGTACTTAATTTATACAAATACAAACTTATTAACCCACATATATCTTATTATCATTCACTAATATATTCTTTAACTAATTGTGACTACAATAAATAGCAAGACACAAAATTTTATACACGCTTAATCACCAATATCAGTGGATCAAACATTTTTCTAAACAAAATCCCTAAATATTTTAATCGTCACCAAAATTGCATTGTTTCCTCCAAATACCTAAATCATTTGACCTAAACTTTTATTTTATCGGCTATCATGGAGTTTCTTCAATCACAGGTAGTGACATGATATACTCTTAAAATCACATGTGGTAAATTACATTTTATTTATATTGTGCAGTTTCTAGATAGGCCATGTTTGTTTTCACTTATTTGTAATAGCTTTTATTTTTTAAAAGTAAAAACTTAATTTTTCAGCTTATTTTTAATAATCTAAAAGTTGAGTATAACACCACCAAACACAAATAAAAAATTTAGCTAAGGGGTGCTTTCTTTTTACCAATAGTAGCTTTTTATGAAAAATGAGGTTCTAAGGAAAAATTTCTAAATAGAATATCCAACTTATTTGAAAAAAAGAAGATGCTTTAGAAAAGTTATCAAAAAAACTAAAAGCTACTTTTAAATAAGTTGCAATAAATAAGACCCAAGTCTTTCATTTTAACTATTAGTCCTCACACAATATTAGTGGTGATAGATTATTTAGATAGTACTTTTCATATTAAAGATGACAATTTGTTCTTGCCCCTAAGGATATTCTCTTAGGAATATTTAGTCCATATATATTCATCTAAAATTACATCTTGACTCAAAAGGTTAATTTATTAGATCTATAGTCCATTAGAGCATATATATTCTCACTTTTTCTTGTGTTTTGATGTGAGACTTTACTATCACGCGGTACCTCAACAATTTCATCCTTAACACGTGATCTCTCCATCCACATCGACACCAAACTCCCCTTAAAATTTTAACCATACTCTTTTGAACATTAGCCCATCACTTGACGAGCCACCCTCTTCATAATCCTTTGTTTGATCCACTAAGAACCTCTACCAAACCTATCAAGTCTCCTTGTTTGACAAGCAGTTTTATCTCTCAATATCTCTTGTTTGATCCACCAAAGAGCCTCTTTGAGAAGAGTCCACCACTTGCTCAAAGAGTACATAATCTTCGAAGCATCTATAACTCATTGAGCCTAACCCATCATGTCTCTCCCTAATGACAAGTCCACACTCTTCAATATCTTTTGTCAAGAGCCAACCAAGAGCTTCTGCCAGAATAATACACTAATTGCTTAATGAATTATTTTTCATCTATTATGCACAGTCCATGATATATCCATGACCCAAGTCCATAACCATGACTCTGATACCAGTTGTTGGGAATATTCGACCCATATATGCTCATCTGAAACCACATCTTGACCCCAAAGGTTAGGTCTATCCTCACTTTTTCTCCTTGTGTTTCGATGTGAGACTTTACTATAACGCGGTACCTCAACATATTTTGACCCCTAAAAAGGCAGGTTTTTTTTACCATTGAGCTAGTTTTAGAGTCGGGCAAATTGTGTTTTTTAAGGTTTAATAGAGAAACTATTAGAACCAATTATCAATTTGCATGGGATACTAAATGGCAACTTACAAGTTACTCAGTAAAAAATAAATTCTATCAATTTTATTATATTGGGGATCGGGTCAAAGTGATTCATTGGGTTAGGAAGAGGTTATGTATTGTCCTTAATAAAGCGTTCAATCATCTTACAAGTGTAAACTGCAAAGAGGGATCATTAAAACGAGGGACTCTCGTGGAAGTTAAAAGTAAAGGGCATTTTAGTCTAACAACTTATAACTAGAAAATCGGCCATTAGCTAAAAGCCAAAATCAAAACCAAGAAGCCGATGAGCTAGAAGAATAAGAAGTGATGAGAGATATTTATAATGCGTTCTTTGTAATTTTGTCTATAAGGGTGTTTTGGTATTTTACTTGTAACAACATGTAATAAACTATAACTAATGTTAGGGGAAGGCTGAGGTATCTAACAGAGAGGTAAAGAGAATTTTAGAAAAGATCGTGAATCTAAGTCGAAAAGATTGGTTAGTAAAGTTAGATGACGCTCTATGGGCTAATCGAACTGCTTATAAGACTCCGATTGGGATGTCACTGTACCAGCTCGTTTATGGCAAGGCATGTCACTTTCCGGTCGAACTCGAGCATAAAACTTATTGGGCTATTCGAAAGATGAATTTTGATCTCAAAGCTGCATGGGAGAAGAGACTTTTACAACTTAACGAACTAGATGAATTTCGCCTACAGGCTTATGAAAATGCGAAGCTGTATAAAGAGAAAGTCAAAAGATGGCACAATCAAAAGATCATCGAAAGAAAGTTTGAGTTGGGCTGAGCTGTACTTTTATACAATTCTAGACTGAGACTTTTTCCTGGGAAGCTCAATTCCAGATGGTGAGGGCCTTTTAGCATCAAACAAGCATTTCCACATGGCACCACTAAAATAGTTGGTCGAAATCCGGATGAACCATTCAAAGTCAACGGATAACGCTTGAAGCATTATTGGGGTCGTGATTTCGATCGTCAAAAGTCCTCAATCATTCTCACCGATCAAGTTTAAAACAAAGAGTAGTCAAGCTGAAAGACTTTAAACCAAGCGCTTGTTGGAAGGCAACCTAAAGTTCAATTTATTTGGTTTTATTTACATTTCATGTTTTCTAGGATTTTTGCAGTAATTAGTTAGTTGGAGGCATTTTAGAGTAATAATATAATAGTTTCTATTGTTTCAGGCCTTTAGTCTCAAGCAAAAGGAATGGAAAAATATCTGACTACATGGCGCGACCGCGCCCTTGCCAGTACAATTCCTCGTGCGACAGCGCCAAGATACCAGAGTAAAAGTTCTGCCTTATTGGCGAGACAACGCTCTAGACTCAAAGCAACTTGGCGCGGCAGTGCCAGACTCGCACCAAAACTCTGAATACATGGCGCGAGAGGGAATGAATCCTCCTTGGCTAGATGAGGGAAACCATCCCTCCAACGATCGAAATTCCCGCAACAGTCTCTAGAAGGACCCGTTAGTTGAGGCATTCGGGTAGGAACTATGGTTGCTCCTAAGGCACTACGTCCCACTTGAGGCACAGTTGAAGGACCCGTTGTCTGGGCTCTCGACTCCCTTGATGGGTCAACTATCGGGCATGTCGATATGGTGTTTACCTTGGACCCCGATTGAGATACCGCCTTTGTTCGTGCAAGAGTCTCCTTGGCTATCCCCATACTAACTGGCTCCTCAACGGCCGAGTCAGCTACCTCGATACTAGTCGTCCTTTTGGCTTTTTTTGGGGGATGGCCCTCGTCTGTTGACTTTTTCTTCTATTTGTCTTTCCCCTTTGAAGTGTGCAATAATTGTGCACTGTCCGACGTAGCAGCTGCCTTGATTCGCTTAGGAATTCAAGTTCGTCGTGCAAGTCCCCTGACCAACTTCGGGGTAGGACCGAGAACAGTAGACAATGCCTTCAGATTTATTTTAAAACTCCTTTTATTCATGGCGAGGTCATATTTTAGAGTTGTACAAAGAAACACATAATCAATCACAAGTGTGACATGCATAACTTTAATTTATTAATTCCTAAATTTAATTCGGCTATTTAACAAGCCAACTTACTTTGATGGACGAATAGAAACTGCTGACTTCAAAAATTCACCAAAGACTAGGGTTGCCTTATCACGGGAAACCAAAAATCCCAAATGTATTTCTCTTTCATCCTCGGGGGGGGGGGGGACTTTGTATTTAATGGGTGACGGGACGTTCTCACTGGTTGGATCAATAAAGAAGTGCAGAGACACCACTTCACCCTATAAATGTACACCCACTCTTCATGCCACCCTTTGTTGTTTGAGGGGGTAATCACTAGTTTGGGTTCACCATCCTGTTTCTGGACTTGATAAAATCTTTTGGTCAAAGACTTTTGAAATTTGAACATTCTAAAAAATAGCAGATGATTAGGTTTTAATTTTCGCTCAACGCAATGGGCAATAAAAGTATTTATCAGCAACATTGAGTTTAGCACTAGTTACCTAAGGGCATAATGAAAAAAGTCGCGCAATAGATCCCTTATGAAAGAATGAAGGGGAAACCTGAGACCGAACCTAAAATGTATGGCTGGTAACTTGACCCAATACCTATTAGGATGGAAGAATATCCTTTCATTGGTAGTAGGCACCCTAAGGCTATACTCGGGGGGCAATTGAATAGTGGCCCAAAGAGCCTCAAGAGAACCGTTATTAAATCTACTAGTCTGGGTCACATGAATATAAGGGTCTCTCCTAAACATGTCAACTAATTTAGCAAAAACCCCTGCCTCCATAGTAAGGATAATTTTTTCATGTTCCCCGATCACAAAAGTACCCAAGCATATGATGTTTTCCACCTCAAAGGCTGGATCCTCTTCCTCATTTTGCATCCCTTCCCCTTCCCGACCGACCGACAACCCACCACTTCCACTAAATTGACTAATTTGTCTCTGGGGAGATCCCAAAGGGGTCCCCGAAGATGACTCGTCACTACCCACACTGGCTTCTACCTTAACGTCCTCAAGGTCCCTTTCTTTAACCCTGGAGCCCTCACCGGCTTCGGTCCTACCGTCGGTGGGTAGGTTAACCCTACTAGTACCAAAAGGGACACTAATTGTGCTAGCCATATCACCCTATTTCGTGTTGTAAATAACGAACCTATAAGCTCGAATTTCAAATGAAAACAAATCGAAAACTTACTTGGACTAATCACACCGAAAAGAATGGAAGCATAGAGGAACTTTTATGGATGAGGTTTTCGCTCAAGAACTCCTTAGAGAAATTTGTCAGGGAGATATTGCCAAAAATAAAAGTGAGTCGAAACCAATCCCAAATTTCATTTATACTCCTCCCCCTGGTTCAATTTAACTATCTAATTCAAAATGTGTGGTTAGGATTGTGGGAGTAGTTGTATCCCACGCATGGTAGTTGAAGCGACATTGCATACGTCATCATTACCACTTAGCTCGAGAAGCAGCGCATTTAATGCGCGCCAGAACTCCTAGATCTTCGCGCCTCATGCACCTCCCCCAACACTTACACCCCAAGCATATCATCACTTAACACCCGACCAACATCCCACTTATGTCTCGGCCACCTCGAACTTCACCACTCAACCACCCTTCCGACAACCCGTGCTAAGCTTTACATTTGCAAATCTTTACTCCCACATCCCACTAAAGTAGAATGAGGGAGTGGGGGGCAATGTTAGGGAAAGGCCCAGATCTGCGCCCAAATACATGGAAGCCCAAGGGCCCAGTCTTGCTACCTCAAGCATTTAGATATGAGGAAGATATCAAGAAGATAGCTCAACCTTAGGCCTTTGGGCAAGGATGGACCGTGGACCCAAGGCCCTGATAATAGGGAATTCTGAGAGAAACCACCAAGGGCCCACTATGGGAGACAAGAGCGCTTAAAGGCGACTAAGTGCCGGAATGGCAGTGTAGCGGTCTAATAGTCAAGTGAAACGCTAGACAACTGATAAGATAAGGACCGCCCATAACACGTGAAGGGGCCCACCAAACGCCTCCAGGTTATGACACTGTGACATGACTTGTTCCCTCAAGAGGTATGCCTATAAATAGAGAACATGGAGGACAGAGAAAGGTGAGATTCATATTACACACATACACCATTATAGTGATACTTTATCCTTCTATTCGAGTACTAATAGTCACGTCGAAAGCGTTCCTCGGTAGAGTCATCCCTTGGACCACCGTGAGAACGTGGATTGCAGGTTCGGAGCAGGATTGAGTGTCGTTAAGACATCACCGGAAGGATATAATATCATCAACCAACTTGACAGTCGGTTAACTAAGTTGTTTTGGTAGTTAAATAGGGTGTGAGTCATTGTAATCTTTCCATTTCCATTTTTCTATTCCTTATAAAGTGGTATTATAGATGATTTCATCCCTAGGGTGACCATGACCACCGATAACTAGAGGTTAACTAATATTGAGAGTAGCCTCAACAAACACAATACCTCCATTAGTGGACCGTATTTGACCCGCATGGATGTATTTAATTTATACAATCACATAAATATTATAATTAAATACATAAACAAAAAAGGACAATATTTAAGAATTAAGTAAATAAATTTTCGTAAATGTGATTAATATAAGTAAATAACTAAATACTTAATTTAAAAACGTTCTGAATCACCCACGTATATCTTTCAATAAAATATTCTTTAACTAATTGTAATTATGATAAATAGTAAAATACAAATTTTATACAAGAAATACTCTTTAACTAATTGTAATTATGATAAATAGTAAAATACAAATTTTATACACGCTTAATCACCCAATATCAGTTGATCAAGCATTTTTTAAAACAAAATCCCAAAATATTTAATCTTCGCTAAATCTGCATTTTTGCTTATCATAGAGTTTCTTCAATCACAGTTGATGACATGATATACCCTTGAAACCACATATGTTAAATTATATTTTATTCATATTGTGCTAAATTATATTTTATTAATAGCTTATAGCTTTTGAGTAAAAAAGTTGATTTTCAGCTTATTAGGTTGCCAAACACAAAAACTTATTTTAAATAATCTAAGCACAAATAAAAAGTTAGCTAAGAGGTGTTTTATTTTTAAATATTTTTTTAACCACTTGTAGCTTATTATGATAAAAAACTGATTTTAGAATAAAATCTTTTCCAAATAGAATATCCAGGATATTGAAAAGTTGCTTAAAAGAAGTTGTCAAAAAGTTTAAAACATTATATATATATATATATATATATATATATATATATATATATATATAAGTTGCTATAAAGAGGGTCATAATGTATCAATTTGCAGAAATCATTTTAAGTATTACTTCTCACACACCCTTAGTGGTCATAGATTATTTAGAGAGCACTTTTAATATTAAAAATTTCTACAATCAAATAAATATTTAGACATGTCTCTGAAGATGACAATTTGTCTCAAACTTTAAGGATTTTCTGAAGTTGACCCCAAAGAGAGTTTTTTTGACCATTGAGCTGATTTTAGGGTCAGGGCTCAATTATGCTTTAATAGAGAAACTATTCTACCTTCTATCATTATGGGATACTAAATGACATTTTTACAAGTTATTCAAGTGATCAAAAGTAAAGGGAATTGATATTTCACAAATGAATATGTTAGTTCCATAAGATCATCTCTCATACGAGAGTGGACACATTTATTATTTATGTGAGTAAAAACTTATGAAATTAACATTTTATTTGTGAAAATATCAATTCTCTAAAATTTTCAATTGGGATCAGATCAAAGTAATTCACTGCATTAATAATTAGTTAGACGCAATCGTTAATAAAATAGACATAACAGAAAATTAGACTTTATAAGTTTGATAGTCCGTGCAAGGGACGAGCTAGTTTGAGATAATAGTCTTAATTTTTTGTTATGTTATTTTTATGTTATAAAAAAAATTTTATATTGCTATTTTTTTAATCGATAATAGTATTATTTTCTGGTAATTTTTATGTGACATATAGATACTATTTTTAAAATTATCTGCTATAATGTTCTTGACTTAAATAATTAGTGGGCGTTTTCATCTTATATTTAAACTGAATTGCAAGCTCATGAATTTATTCATACATCAATCATTTTATTATAGGATATTGTTTTTACCTCTTTAATTTAGGATCAAATGATTTATACTAATTAAGTTGGGAGAAGAAGGGTCCATAAAAAAAGAAAGAGTCACATTAAAGATTATACAAGAAGAAAAAACAAAGAGATGGTATGTGATTCGGAGAAACAAAGAATTATAATACAAAAAAGGGAGAGGTGCAGTGTTTTACAAAATGAACCTTCACAACTCGTTATTAACTCATTTTGAACTCAGTTTAGTGAGCCTTGACTAATTGTTAACTCATTTGAATTAATTCGCTCAATTGAAATATTGAATGTCAATTAAATGTCGTGCTTTTAGATATGAAAAATGATATATATGTCGACAAATTTATAACGAAGTTGGATTG
This sequence comes from Aralia elata, assembly GCA_034770075.1. NCBI lineage: Eukaryota > Viridiplantae > Streptophyta > Magnoliopsida > Apiales > Araliaceae > Aralia > Aralia elata. Next base: position 360,215 of record CM068385.1, on the reverse strand, counting down.
CGACTAACGTAAAAATTTATGCGATAAGATAATAGATAAATTAAGGTAGGACTCATTCTTAATTTTTATATATATCATATATACACATAAATGGTAATTATAATTCGACTAAAAGTATTCGAACCGTATAGCAGGATTCTTCAAATATTACACTTTGTAGTGTCTTGGGCCGGGGCGTTCGATCATCCAACTCCGAAGGGGTAGCATTAAAAAGAGTGACTCCTTGTGGGAGTTGAAAGCAACAAAGGGTATTTTGGCCCAATAGTAACTTATAATTGGAAAATCGGCCATCACCCAAAAGCAAAAACCAAGAAGAGGAGGTACAATAGCAAGACGTGAGGAGAGAGAAAATGGAATCAGTGAGAAACATCACCTGCATTACTTCTTCTACTTCACCTGTTTTCCTATCTCCAGTCGGAAATAATGCCTTGACGTCGCACAAAAAGGGCCATCTCAAGATGGTTTCTAATAGTGGGAGATTGGAACGGTACGCAGTGTATTCTTGTAAACTATCTGAGGGTGGGATTGAAGAAAATAATGGCACAAACAGGAGAGTCCAAAGGAGTTCAAGCAACAAATTGGAGGAGTACAACACTGCCATGAAGAGAATGATGAGGAACCCTTACGAGTATCACCATGATCTTGGTCAGTTTCGTTAATCTATTCCAGTTTTGTGTATATTTAACTAATTAATTTGTAGATTGTTGGTTATGAATTTGAGAACGGCATCATAAACATATAAAATTTGAAAATCGCATTGGCTTAAAGTAATCCCAACAAAACTGTTTTGGGTTTTGTTATTATTGTTGTTTATTTTAGTTTATTCATTAACCCTTTCAAATTTGTTTACTATAAAGTATTAATTTCGTGGCTCAGTTATTAGCTTGTTGCTTGGTTGATGTTAACGTTCCTTTTCGTTTCCGGACTTTGGACCCACCGCCGGCGGTGAGAGAAGTAGTGTTAACCATGGAAGTTCAAGAGTTAGAGAGAGATAATGGGTTGCCTTCTACCTTATGCAAGAGGCTATTTATAGGAGGAGTTTGGTGCCAAAAGTTGGTCCCAAAGGCATGTGACATGGTCACATGTCCTCTGTCACGTATCGGTATGTCTGTGGTAGTTGGTGAGATAGCTGTCACCAAAGTTCTGATGTGATAGACATGGTTTTCTATGAGCCTGCTGTGCAATAAATGTCTTACAGATGTTGGTTGGCCATTTGGGTTGACACTTTGGCGAGACCCGAAGTCTAATAGCTGAAGTCCGATCGCCGAAGGCTGGAGCCATAGTGTGTTAGTATGCTGAAGTCTGAAGATGTTATATCCTAACATTTCCCCCCACTCCCTTATTCTACTTTAGTGGGATGGGGGAGTTAGTAGTCGAAAGCCCTTGAAATGAGGAAGTTTTTTGTCGTTTGCACCGTTGTCCGAATATGCTTAAGTTTTTATTTTTATAGGAGAAATTGTTTGTATAAGACTATAAGCATTCGTAGATTGTCCGAAGAAAATGGAAGTTTTGACTTTAGAGAAGCTGTATGCATTTGCTCCAATGTCTGAAGAAAATGGAAGTTTTGATTTTGAAGGAGAAACTGTAAGTGTTTGCTCCGATGTCAAGTCAAAATTCTTCGTTTTGACTTTCGGGAGAGGCATAGAGTTTTCGTCCACTGTGGAAGAGGCTTTGGATGCTCTTCCGCTGTGGGAGAGGCTTTGGATGCTTGTCCGTTGTGGAGGAGGCTTTGGATGCTCGTTCACTGTGGGAGAGGCTTAGTGTGCTCGTCCACTGTGAGAGAGGCTTAGTGTGCTCATCCACTTTTGAGAGAGGCTTGGGATACTCGTCCGCTGTGGGAGAGGCTTAGGATGCTCGTCCGCTGTGGGAGAGGCTTAGGATGCTCGTCCGCTGTGGGAGAGGCTTAGTGTGCTCGTCCACTTTTGGGAGAGGCTTGGGATGCTTGGCCGCTGTGGGAGAAGCTTATCGTTCTTGCCCACCGAAGAAACGCATCTGTTTTGCCTTCGGGGAGAACATAAGTGCTTGATCTCTGTTCGAAGGGATATGTCTTCGAGAGGAAATTCGTTCTTGCCCACTAAAGAAACTCGTTCGTTTTGTCTTCGACGGGAATCGTGAGTGTTTGACCTCTGTCCGAAGGGATGTGCCATCGGGAGGAAATTCGTTCTTGTCTACCGAAGAAACTCGTTCATTTGTTTTAGGCGAGAACGTGAGTATTTGACCTATGTCTGAAGGGATGTCTCTTCGAGAGGAAATTCGTTCTTGCCTACCGAAGAAACTCGTTCGTTTTGCCTTCGGCGAGAACGTGAGTGCTTGACCTCCGTCCGAAGAAAATTCAAAATTCTGACTTCGGGAGGAAATTTGTTGCATTTGCTCCGCTGTTCGAAGAAAACTCGTAAATTTAGACTTCAGGGGAGGAACTGAGAGGTTGGTAGTTATCTAACCGAAGTTGCATGGCGTAGTTGCCCAAATGTAACCATTTGCCAGATCTGACTCTCTTTGGAGAGTTGTGTCAACTAATGTGTAGAGCGGGCATGTATGCCATGATGGAATGATGTTATGAGAGTGATGATGATGATGTTATGAGAATGATGATGAAGATGATGTTATGAAAATGATGTGATGATGTTATGATGAATGCTCTCACTTCTTTGGAACTTGATGAAGTTGTGAAGGAGTAGAGTCTTTGGGTCAAGGGAACTTTGAAGTTGTTGATAACGTCTGTTGCTTTGCTGAAGAAGGTAGGAAATGACTGAAAATCTCAGAATGTTTCTAGATCCTTGGGATGAAATGGGGCGTTGAGCTGCCATAGTCCCAATTTTACTGAAGTTTTGGCTCTTACCAATGAGTGATTGTGAGGCTCCGAAGATGATTTGTAAATGAAATTTTGGAGGTGTAAAGTTGAGTTAGTCCAAATGAGTGTTAATGGTTGGACTAATTAACGATAAGACTTTGAAATGTGTAGCGATGAATGTGTACTTGCTGATAGTGCGAGCTGAAGTCAACTTTGTCGTAGGCGATTTTCTTTTGTGAGGTCGCTATAACTTGAGATTGTTTTGGACGTCATTGGACCGATGCTGAAGACAGGCTTATGAGTGTTGGTGGAGTTGAGTTCACCGATGTTGATGATAATGGTTTGTTGGGCTTGTTCAATTAGATTAATGCCGATGGCAACGCCGATGACTTTTTTTTTTAAATTTTAAATTTGCAATGGCAATGGTTTGTCGATAGTTATGAACGCCAAAATAGTGAACCAAAGTTTGAAGTATTGAATTGTTGATGTGGTGATGAGATGATGGTACCTTAGCTTTGTTTTGTAGCTGAAGTCCGAAGTGCATGTTGCTTGCTTTGATGAGTTCTACAGTTGCGAATTAGCAGTTTAGAGGTCATCGCGAGGGGGGGGGATTAGTCACATTTATAATTGCTAGGATTGTATGTCCGAAATTTGTGTACTATTGACGAAGTTGAAGCATTTCCTGTGGAAGGTTCGAATGCGCTGAAGTATCGATTTGATGGGTTGAACTTGTTGGAAGTTCAAAATAAATATCTGAAGCGGTTGAAGTTGAATTCGTCTGAAGTTGCTGAAGACAAGTTTGTGGTTTGGACCTTCTAAATGTTTGTTGCCAATGATGGCTGAAGTTGAAGCGAGGGAGGTGGTCGAATCCGTAGAAGTGGCCAAACTTGAGTGACTGAAGGAAGTTCGTAGTCTGAACTCCTTATAGTTGTTTAATTCGAAGCGCATTGTGCCCTTGTTGAGGTTTGAAGATGAGGATTCCATTGTGATGATCTAGCGTACCAGAATTGGCATGAAGGTAAAGTTGATTTCCAAGCTTAGATTGTAAATTTTGAAATTCGAAATGGAGTAGTTGGTGCATCTTGGTGCTATGCATTTTAGTTGTTGCCGTAGTTGCTTCTTTACAGTTACGTTGCTGATGTTCCGAAGTCCAAAGTTGGGTGGAATAGGCATGGCGATTATGTATAGTCGTCGAAGAAAACTCGAAGTGGATGAACTGAAGTACATTATTTCCATAGTAGAGCATAATAATGCTTTAAATCCGAAGAGAAGTTTGAAATGGTTCGTTATGTATCCTAATATGTAGTAGTATGACTTGATTTATGGAGCTGGGAGTCCGAAGAGGAGTTTATGTGTTAAGATGCTCCGATGATGAGCTTGGTGACAGTTTGGCTGCTCCAAAGTGTTGTTTGTGAAGCCAAAATCATTGACAACATGGATGCAGAAGGGAAATTTTGTTGGAGTTGAGTAGTGTAATGATTTCTGAAGTCAAATATTCGCCGTTGGTGATGTAAGTTTGAATAGTGAGATGCTATAACTCTTCCCTTTCTCCCTCCATAGAGTTGTTAGTTCTGAAGAGAGATAAAGAAGAGAGAATTTTCTTATTAATGTTGGAGTTGTCACCGATATGCCATTGTCGAAGTCTTGTGGTCGGCGGTGAACGATGCAATTGGAGAATTTTTGAGATGTGAATTGTGCTGAAGACTTAGACAGTAAAGCCGAAGTGATTTGATGTGAGCTAAAGTGAGCCGATATGAACCAAAGTGGGCTAAAGTGAGCCGAAGTGAGCTAAAGTAAGCTGATGTGAACCAAAAAGCCGAAATAAGCTGATGTGAACGGAAGTGTGTTGAAGTGAGCTGATATGAGCCGAAGTGACCAAAGTGAACTGATGTGAGCCAAAGAGCCGAGATAAGCTAATGTGAGCCGAAGTGGGCTGAAGTGAGCTGAAGTGACCGAAGTGAGCTGATGTGAGCCAATGAGACGAAATAAGCTGATGTGAGCCGAAGTGGGCTAATATGAGCCGAAATGACCGAAGTGAGCTAAAGTGAGCTGATGTGGACGTCTTTGGTTGTGAATTGAAGCTTTTAGCCGATGTTAAGTGGCGAGGATGACGAGTCTTAGGATTTGAGAGCACTTTGATGTGTTTGAATTTCATGGATCTGCTGTTACATGTCGTCTTATGGTTTTACATCAGTGGCTCTAAGGGACATTGGGGAGGACGTACTCGAGCCATTGACATCGACCTTAAACCCACTACAGACCAAAGGAGGAGTGCTCGATGGTGCAAATCTGAAGGTCGCTTTAATTGTGCTAAAGACCATGACTGGTAAAGTGATGTCGATAGAGTGCTGAAGCCTTTTCTATTTTCTTTCTCTACAAATTTGTTAGATCTGAAGAAAGAGAGTTTGGCTGAGGTGTGCGATTTTGGCTGTTGATAGTGAAGTGTGCGTCTTTGGCTTATAGGAATGTGGAAGACGGTGCCGAAGTCGACGCATGATTGGAAATATCCGAAGACTTTTCTCGAGGTTCGTCAGTGTTCTAAAAGTCGGCCCAGTCGGCCGACTAGTCGGCGACGAGGTCGGAGTCGGAAGGTCGCCGAGTCGATTGGGGCATAGTTGCCTCAATTAATCGTTGTCCGACTTAGTCGGAGACTAGTCGGGACTAGTCGGGAAAGTCGGGGACGCGGGCGACTTGGAATTGTGAGTTTGGTATGACCCGAACTTAAATGGGTAAAAAAAAAGGTGAAGCTGCTTAACCTTAATCCATCAATCGACTCCAAAGTCCAGAACAACTACAGAGAGTACAGAGAGGGAGAAAGGGGAGCAAGAGGGAGAGACTTACCGTGCGTAATCAACAGATCTGCTCCGGCTACAGGTACAATTTCTTGTCTTCTTCTACTTCTGTTCTTCTTCTTCTACTGTTCTTCTTCTCTCCTCTTCTTCTCCTCTTCTTCTGGTAGACTCTAGTGACTTTTTTTTTTCTTAGCCCAATATGTAGGGTTATGCTGCCCAATTTTTTTCTTTACTTCTGTTCATCTTCTCTCCTCTTCTTCTGGTCGACTCTGGCCTCTTTTTTTTTTTTTCCTCTTAGCCCAATATGTAGGGTTATGCTGCCCAATTTTTTTCTTTATCTATTCACGAGTTGTATTCTGGTTTGCTGCTGCTACTGATTGTTTTTTTTTTTTGGTGTATTCTTTATTGCTTATTCCTTATTTGGATGCCTGGCTGCTACTTATTTAGTTATTTTATTGTTTGTAGGCAGCAAAGTGTATACTGTATACTTATTACTTAAATTTGATGGATATTTCCAAATTTTTAAGTTACTACTTATAGTATAAATTATAGTAATGTAATAAGTAGTAAATAACTAAAAAAAATAAAAATTGCAGCATGATAATTTTTTTTACTTGTTTTATTATTACAATTTATAAATTAAGTAGTAAGTAACTAAAATTACACATGATAATGTTTTTTTACTTGTTTTATTATTACAATTTACAAATTACCATTTGTTTATTACAATTTGGTTGGAATATTACAATTCAAATTTGTTTATTTGTTTACTAGTTTTATACTTTTATTATTACTTGTAACATATTTGCTGAATGTAAAACAGGTGTCTTTAAATTTAGAATGAATGAAGTATCTTAGTATTGAAATTAATGTTATTCTATATATATTATATACAATGTTAAAACTTAAAACTTAAGAAACTAAACATAAGTTTAAGAATTATATTGAATTATACTAAATATTACAAAGGTATCACCATTTACATAATTTGAAGTTGGTAACACACAGTTTAAAAAAATTACAACTATAATAAAATTATCATTTTGACTTGATCTTGCTTCCTTCTTGTTGTGAATTGTGATTTGATGTGCTATAAGTCTACAACCTGCATTATGAATATGGTAAATTATTAGAAAACAATATATATCAATATTCATATAAATATTATATACATGTAATTTTACTATTACTTGTAACGTATTTGCTTAACGTAATTTTTTTTGTTTGTTTAATTGTATTTTGTATTTTGCATAGGTATAGCCGTATAGTGTAGTATCAATGGCTCAATCTCAATCAGCATCTTCGGCAGCCTCTACTACTTCTCAGTGTTCAGTATTAAAAAGAGCTTCAGATGATGTTGGATGGGAATATGGCTTCCTTGTAAATCCTAGTAACAAGGATCGTTGGAGATGCAAATTGTGTAACAAAGAGTATGGTGGAGGAGTTTATAGATTGAAGCAACACAATGCAAAGTATGATGGAGAAGAAACAAGAGTTGAAGATGATGTTTACTACCAATGAATGGGGAGCTCTTCCATGGGTGAAGACCGCAAAGGGGAAAGCCGCATTTGCTACGGTGATGACTACGGCGTTTTGGAATAGCGTAACTCTTTGCTTGAAAATGTTTGCTCCATTAGTGATGGTTCTTCGTCTTGTTGATGGGGATTGGAAGCCCTCAATGGGCTTTGTGTATGGAGAGCTCAAGAAAGCGAAAGAAGAGATCAAAGAGGCATACAAACAAAATGAGGGTAACTACCGATCAATACTACAAGTCATCGACACAAAAGGCTTAGGTCGGCTTGATAGTCCATTGCATTTGACGGCTTACTTTTTGAATCCATTTTACCTCTTCAAAGATCCTACCATGAAAGATGATCCAATTATCATGGATGGTGTTTTTACTTGTGTTGAATCTTTCTTCCCCGATGATTTTGAAATTCAAAATGAGGTCATCAATAAAGAGTTGTTGAAGTACAAGAACAAAGAAGGTGGATTTGGTAGACCATTGGCCGCAAAGGGATGTGAGGAGAACAATGACACTTATGATCCGGGTAACTTAGTAATTGTTTTTCTAGTTTTTTTAGTTAGTAACTTAGTTTTTTTCCCCCTAATCAAGTAACTATAGTTAGTACTAAATTACTCATTGAATTGTGCTTCTTTCATGATTAGTTGGATGGTGGTCTAACTATGGAAATCATACACCTAACTTGAAAAAAATGGCCATTAGAATTCTCTCTTTGACTTCGAGTTCATCCGGGTGTGAGAGAAATTGGAGCACTTTTGAGGGAGTAAGTACATATTCCCTCTCTTTATTATATGTTGTAATTTTTTAATAAGGGTATTAGAATTATTAACTTGAGAATTTTCTTTAATGTATAGATACATACGAAGAAAAGGAATAGACTTGATGCAACAAGGTTGAACAATCTAGTGTATGTCCAATTCAATGCCAAACTTGTCAACAAGAAAAGAAGGGTAAAGGAGAAGGATGTCCTAATTACTAGTGAAGCAACAAATGCACAATGATGGATTGTTGAAGGTGGTGACGATGAAGTTGAGCCGGGTTCGGGACTTACATGGGATATGGTTGGGGAAGCTATGGGAGCGGATGAGGTCCTTCTACCTAGAAGAAGTGGTAGAAATGTACGAGAACTAGATGAAGATGAGTTTGTGTCGGAAGATGATGACAACGAACCGAACGAAGATGAAGATTATGAGTTTGAGTCCGATGGAGAGCAAGTCTTGGAGGGATATGGAGAAGAGGAGGAGGAGTGATTGCCTATTGATTTTGTGCTACTCAGTTTCATTTGGTTAATTGGTTTTGAACTTAGAGCATCGAACTATTTGGTTTGACTGTTATATGTTGTAATGTTTTTATTTGATGATTTGTGACTTTGTGTTACTTATGTTAGTCCTAAAAGTTTTCTTAAATTTCAAAATAGTCCCTAAAATGTTATATATCAGCCCCTGTAGTTTTATTTTCTTTCATTTCAGCCCCTATACTTTCACTTTCTTTCATTTAAGTCCCTAGCCGATTAATCCCTGATTAATCCCCGACTAATCCCCCAGTCGCTAGTCGGTAGCCAACCGACTTGGGACCGACTAGCGACTTTTAGAACACTGAGGTTCGTGATGCTTTGTCAGTGGAAGTTGAGAAGAGTTGATGAGTTATGGCTTTCTTTCTTTTCAAACCCATGTAGATGAGTGTCCTCTCTTTAGGTGTGGGCACTCTGACATTAGCACATGGGCGTGGGCCCTTTGATGTTAATGGTTGAGTGTAATAGGGTTCTCTTTTGCTGCTGGACACATGGACATGGGCCCCATGATTTTGATTGTTAAGTGTAAGAAAGTACAATGAGCTGTAATTTTCTTGGGATTCCACATTGTTGTTGAGGTTCTGTACACTTTGGTTGTCGCTCTGGAAGCTTCGCTTATTGCGCTGAAGACTCGGAGGCTTTGGATTGACCTTTACTGGCCATTTTAGAGATTTAGCCGAAGACGCTAGCTCGGGTACGACGTGCTTAGCTTTTGTGCCGAAGACTTGATAACTTTATCTTGGCCTCTGTTGGCCGTTTTGGGGTTTTAGCCGAAGACTTTGGCTTTGAAAGTTTTACGCAAGTTCAAGTACAACGGGCTTAGTTGGATTCGCCCTTTACTGGAATATGCTACTTTCGGTATACTAGATTCTGTAGGCTGTTTTGGGAGGTGGTTTTTAGATGATGATCAGAAGTTTGATCGGGTTTAACTCTAAAGGCCCTTCTTTCCTTTTCGTCGTCGGACTTTGGACCCACCACCGGGACTTTGGACCTGCACAAGTAACAAATCGGTGATCTAACGTTGCCGTCGGGGAAACGTCTCCGGCGTGAGTAAGTAGCTTTCACAGGTGAGAGGAGTGTTAACAATGGAGGTTCAAGAGTTAGAGAGAGAGAGATAGTGGGTTGCCTTCTACTTTATGTAAGAGGCTATTTATAGCATAGTTATCAAGGTGCCAAGTCGAAGCGAGGCGACAACCGGGAGCTTAAGTGCTTAGTCGACAAAGCGCCCGACTAGTCGTTCACAAGTCGATAAGTCGTTAACAATGTAAATTTTATTCATATAAAATTATATATATTTAACATTTATATGAATATTTATATATTTATATTTCTAATAATTTACCATATTCATAAATTCATAATGCAAGTTGTAGCATATCAAATCACAATATTAGTAAATAAAATATATTATAATATAAGTAAGAAATATATATTATGATATACAATATTAGTACAATACATAACAAAAAAATATAATACTAATTTATTGTGTTGTATATATAATATTAATTTTTATTTATCATGCATATAACATAATATTAATGTAAACCGTGTTGTAGTTTACTATATATATATTGCATTATTCTTTGTGTTGAGTTCTTAGTTTGCTAACAGAACACGTGTTTCATTTACCTGAATAGAATAACATGGGTCACATGTCCTCTTTAACTAGTGGGTCTAGGTAGTGGGTAACAAAAATAATTCCCAATGAATAAACAAAACCAAACAACAGCAGTCTCATTTACCTGAATAGAATAACATGGGTCACATGTCCTCTTTAACTAGTGGGTCTTGGTAGTGGGTAACAAAAATAATTCCCAATGAATAACAAAACCAAACAGCAGCAGTCATGAGTCAACAAAGCAGAACCTTATCATATTAAAAAAAATTAGCAGCAGCAGTACGAAGGCGGCAGGACGACTTGGAATTCTTTACCGACTTGACGCCTAGTCGTCGCCTTGGCGACGACTAGTCGACGACTTGATAAGCATGATTTATAGGAGTTTGGCGCCTAAAGGCATCTGACATGGTCACATGTCCTCTGCACGTGTCGGTATTTCTGTGGTACTGTTTAGCCTATATCTCTACCAATAAAAGCACTTTTAGAGTGTCACCACACACTAAAATGTTTCCAAATTTAAATTAGATGTGCTTTTATTCCACCGCACTGTTCTGGCATACAGGCTCTCAGCTTCCTATTCTGTCTTTATTTTATTTTGGTTGGAATTTGACTATTGTCATCGAGTCACTCAAATGGAAGAGTCTAAGCATGGCTCAAACAAGTTTGAAGTCCAAGCTAAACATCTAAGAGATTTACCTCAATTACCTCCCAACTCAGTTCGACTCACGAGTAAACTTGCTCGAGTAGAACGAGTTTGACAACTATAGTTGTGACAGTTGTTACCTCCCAACTGTCACAACCTTGTTGTCGAGTGAGCTACGTTTTGATAACTAAGCAGCTTCTACTTCACCATATTTGATGAAATTTTCATTTTCTCAAAATACTCTCTATTACATTTACCATGTTTAATTACTATGTTAATTAAATATTTAACTTATTATATTAATAAATTATTTAATTATTAATTAAATATTTTAACTAGTCCCTCCGTCCTCAAAAGGATGCCCATAGTACAAATTTCACACAAATTAAGAAACCTAAAGTAGAGGAGAGAGTATAAAATAAGTAGCAATTTGGCCCATACTGGACCCCATACAAGTACACTAATATATCTGTCTCTTTTAAACATAGTGGACCCCACTTTAATATACTTTTGAGGGTAAACTAGTCTTTAGGCTTATTTTATATTTAACTTGTGTACTTTTAGACATCCATTTGTGGACAAGATACTTTGTAGTTGAGGACATCCTTTTGAGGACGAAGGGAGTACAATATTAATTTAATATTTTCATTACAATATTGATTCAATTTTTTGATAATTAATCAATTACATATTTTAATTACATATTTGATTATATTATTAATTACATATTTTGATTACGGTACTAATTACATATTTTTAATACTTTAGTTACAGTTTTAAATATTCTTTGATTGAGGTATTAATTAAATATTTTAGTCAAGGTTTTAAATTAAACATTTTATTTTGTAATATTAATTAAATATTTTCTCTATGATATTAATTTGATATTATAATTACTAGAATAATTAAATATTATCATTACACTAATAGTTAAATGGTTTGAATCTTTTGATTATGGTATTAATCTTATACCTTTACTGCAACAAACATACAACCAACTTATAGCTTATGCCTTATTGGGGGTATAGTGGTCATTTAATCACTAAAAGCTAGCTGCTAGCTTCTCCCAAACAGCCACACTTTTTTATAATCTTATTATTATTATTAGAACCTTTTTCCAAGAAGAGCTAGCTTCTCAACTTATTTGCCAAGCAAACTCAAGTAACTTCAACTTATTTAGAACAGCCGTGACAAACAAAACTTCATAACTTTTGGAGAACCGGAATTAGAATCTCTTTATAAGATGTAGAAGCAGAAGCTGAGAAATCAAAAGCGGTTACAAACCAGGCCTATATGAGACATAATATAAATTATTAATAGTTTATAAATTGAGATTGAGATTGATCTTCTGTCTATCGACACTAGTAATATCAACAGAGTGGCGTTTAAACATCGTGTGGTTGGCTGATTCTTTGTGAATTTAGGCATCAATCTATCTTGGTCACAATCAAGCGATCCTAGTGTTTTGGTTTGGAGCCCAAATACTAATTTTTATGTGTTGTCCTGCATCAAGGGGTATCAAGGTCTACTATTATATTTATATCTAGTCTATTTATATCATACTTGTAATCCTATTTGCTTTTAAGGTTTGATAGTAAAACTCTACAACTATACTTATAATTAAATATTTACTTGTATGCAGGTAAATTGTAAAGCTATCTTTCTTTGCAACTTTAATTAATGGTCTTATTACTTTTCTCAACATGTCTTTGTGGAATAGTCAGCATCAAACTTTTTATACTATAAGTTTGATCTTTCCTTAATGTACATTATCATAGTAATATAAACCAAAGCATCACAAAATTCTGTTCATACTGTCATCCCAACTCAAAAATTGGTGGTCAATAGACAACCTTGTATGCTACAGTGCAGTAATATGAGGCCAAGCTTAATTGTTCTACGGGACGTATTATTGACTTTGAGATTTTATAAAATTTAGATTTTGATTGCGATCAATCTTCTATCTCTTCAGATAATTTAAATTCTTGATCTAAATTCTAAACAGTCTAATCCTTGATTCAGGCATGAACTATTCATTGATAACTGAAGAAATGATTGTGGGCTCTCAGCCTCAGAAAGCTGAAGACATAGATCATCTAAAAGAGGAAGAGAATGTGGCCTACATTCTTAACTTGCAGCAGGACAAAGACATTGAATATTGGGGAATAGACCTACCGTCTATAATAAAAAGATGTCAAAGAGCTGGAATACGTCACATGAGAAGGCCTGTAAGCAGATCTTTTTTTTAGTACCAACCATTTCATGTGGAAGGAGGTTATGAAATAACTTATAAGTACTCCTCCATTCCAAATTATAGGATTGTTGACTTTTGAAAGTCAAATTGAGACATTTTTAAACTCAGAATAAAGATGATTCATTAAAAATTATAAAATAATAAATCTTACGATGAGTTACTCTTTAGATAATTTATAATATTCATCATTGTATTGACTTAAATGAAAGGAATTTATGTCAATTTTCAATTTGAAAATGTCTTTCATTGACTTCAAAAAGTCAATAATGATCTTATATTTTGGAATAGAGGTAGTTAAATAAGAACTGCACCCTTATTATTGTTATTGCCCCACAAATAGTGTACTATGCCTTCAAATGATTATCACTATCACGAATCTTTGCAACCTTCATTGTTTTACTCTATTGTTATTACACAAACATACAAAACTTGAACATGATAACATATTTATACTATCGTTGATTTCACAAACATAAGAGTAGTATTTAATTTTCTGAGATTTCAGATCTTGGGAGTTTCTAATGCCTTATCTATCTTAGGAGGCAAGTGTAGGTCTGTAAATCGAACTGCTGTAACAATATAGTTGGTTTTCATGTTCGTAAACTAGGCTGCTATAACAATGTATAAGCAAAACTACACAATCCTTTCACAATTGCTAAAAAACATGGTGTATGCATAGCTAGTTTTTCATGTTCTGTAGACCAAGTTTTGGATTTTTCTGGATGCAGATAGCAACATATCTGTGTAGAGAAGTTCAATAAACTTCCAGCGTATAAAGGAATCATGGATACTAGTGAATTGACTTGTAGAAAACGTACTAATGCTTTATTTGGAACTTGGGAACTGCGTGGGGGAAAGAAAAGAAAAGGAGAATGAAAACAATTCGTTACACTTACTTTCATCATTATACATAGTTGAACTTATATCCAGTAAAAAAAGTTTTTTTTGGGGGAACTGATATTTCCACAAGTGAAAATATTAGTTCCCCACAAGGTCCTCTCTCGCATAAGGGTGGATCTCACTATTCATGTGAGGAGAAACTTGTGGAACTAACATTTTCATTTGTGGAAATATCAATTCCCTCTTCTGTTTTTCTCTAGATTTACTTTACTTTACTTTTTGTTTCCCTTCACCTCAACTTTTTGAGTATCAAAAAGAATAATTAAGGTTATTACTGTTGCTTTCAAGTTTTTACATTACCTGATTTATCGTATGCGTTGACAGGCAAGAGATTTTGATCCTGATTCCTTGAGATTTGGATTACCAAAAGCTGTCTCCTCACTAGATTGGGCCATTTCAGAGGGCAAAGGAAGAGTATACATACATTGTACCGCTGGATTAGGTAGGGCTCCTGCTGTTGCAATTGCTTACATGTTCTGGTTTTGTGACATGGATGTAAGTCCTCAAATCTTCACTTAAGTATCAGCCCTAATCTCATTTTTTAAATCCATTGTTGTCATGTCGTGAAAATTTGCAGCAAAACTATGAGTCTCTTACTTTTCTGGTTTTGATTTATTGGAGCAGTTGAACACGGCATACAGTATACTTACCTCAAAGAGACCTTGTGGACCCAATAAAAGAGCACTGAGGGGAGCTACATATGATTTAGCTAAAAATGATCCTTGGAAGGAGCCTTTTGAAAATCTTCCAGAATATGCTTTTGAGGATATAGCGGATTGGGAGAGGAAACAGATTCAGGATCGTGTCCGTGCCCTCCGTGGAACTTGAAAAAAGTATGTCTAGGCTTTTTTACATTTCAAAATTCATCAAATATTGAGGCAGAGCTTAAAAACGAATGTTGTAGGGCTTCAATGCTTAATCAAGGGGTATTGGAAGGAATCTATGCATTCAATGTGGCAGAGTGTGTTGCTGTTTTGAGTTTCTTAAAGATGGATTGAATCACATACTAAATCTGCATGGCTAGTCTGCTGCAAGCTTATAGCTTATTATTTGGTTTTGAGTGTTCCTTGACAGCGTCCCTTAATAGTTTGACATTAACTCTTTTTATTAAGATAAGTAAACAGGTCATATTGGTAAAATCTCTTTCCCATATTGAAAAGCTTAACAATAATTGATAACCATCCCTGGCTGTTAACAAAGTGAGCGTTTGAAATGCAGTTAAAGGCAGGATATTTAAACCAAGGATATAAAGTGATGATGATGGTCTCCTTCCATTGCCTGAACTGTCTTTTAACCCTGTAGAGCAGATGCAGTGTAATAGAGACAAGATGACGGTTATAACTTACTTTCCTTTGAAAACATACACTAGAGTTTAGAAAATAAACTCACTTTTCTTTGAAAAACACACATTAGAGTTTAGAAACCAAAATCGGTTTTTTATTTATTTATAAAAACACGCATTAGAGTTTAAAAGTCAAACTCACTTTTCTTTGAAAATCAAACACGAGTTTAGAATTTAAACTCACTTTTTTTTTATAAAAAAAAAGTAAAAAGTAAAAATAAAAAAATTACACACTGCCAAACACACTCGCAAGCATGAAAAAACATGAATCTCTCTTGCATAAAGCTACATATAACTTTTACAAAAAATCAAATGTCCCTTCCTAGACAAATTGAACCCCACAAAGATGATAACGGACTCGCTCACAATACATGACACCAAGCGCGTGCACACACACTATAGAACACGAAACGCTTAGAACATACACTAAGGTAACTTCTTCGATATTTGAGAAAAGATTAGGAAAATGGTAAACGTGTTTCATGGAAGTCAGAAGGTATCTAACACATTTCCCTCGCTTAAGTAAATCCCTCAAATTCTTCGAATCTCGGTTGCAGACCAATGTAATGGAGTCATATTTTGGGCCACCCATCTTTAAAAACTCAAAATTCGAATGAGTTAATACATTTAATTAAACATATACCAACTAGTGACTCTATCACATTAGCCCACTCAAGCTTTCAAACACTGTTGAAAAGAGCCGTTTTTCAAAAATCTCACTAAAATCACCTATTTCATAATAATTGAAGACAAGATTTTTGGCAAAAATTCCTGTCGTCGACAGATTTGTGACTCCGCCGGGGACTTTAAATAAGAGGGCTTAAGCCACATTTTTCCTATGATTTTCGTTCACTTTGAATTAATTGTCTGCTTTAGGTGTCCAAATATTGTTCATTTCCGTTAGACACCTCTCTTTAGTGCTTCGCACCTTATATTTTATTTTTCTTAAAATTGTCATCATATACATATGGTGAAGCACAATGAATGTATGTTATGTGCTCCTCCACTAGGAGGCAAACACGTAGGATGCGTGATAATTGGACTTGATGGGGACACTCTCGGGGAGGCTCGGGAAAGGCATCCGCTCAAATTCACTCAAGCCGAAAGGTTGCAAAATTTTGGGGACCTTTATGCCGAAAAGCCCGCGAAAGTAAACTAATAGGCTTAAGCTCCAAAAAAAACCCTACGCTCTATTTCAGAGAGTCACTTCATGCCCCTTTACATTTTGCAGCTATAACCATCATCTTGTCTCTATTACACTGCATCTGCTCTATAGGGTTAAAAGACAGTTCAGGCAATGGAAGGAGACCATCATTATCACTTTATTATTAGGTGGTCCTCGCCCATGTGCAAAACATGGATAAGAAATGTTTTTATTAGGTAGCCCTTTTTTTCTTACTTCTTGGTTATTGGCGGCTGTTGGTCGATTTAGCTATCGATAAACACACACGTGCAAGTATACACGGTCCACAAGTAATATATGATAAGATATGAGTCGAACCCACAAGGAATTGTTACGAATAATAACCAAGTACCAATTGTATATCAGTTTGATCTAATTTAAACGATGAAGGGTTGATTGTTTGTTGATTGGTTGAGTTCACAAGTCAAGTAATGAATAAAATGCGGTAAAATATCAAGATAGAAAGGTCTAAAATTACAATTTCCCCCAAACACGTCATTTGAATCTCCTAACTCTCTCTTTTCAATCAGTTATAACATACGAATTGACAACCGAGAAATCAAAACTACATAAAAGCCTCTGTCGATGGTCAATCACGAATCTTCCTAAGCGGTGCATAGGTATATGTCTATCCTATACACTATCAAGAGACTAATTTCAAGAATGATTAATAGACATGTGTCACCAAATCTAATTAATCGTCCCCTTAATTACCAACTTTCACATCGGAAGTCATTAAGACTAGATTCTCAATTGGTTGCATGCGGTAATTAGGTATATATCTATCCCAACTACTATCAAGATACCTATTATTGTAGATAATTAATAAGACACACGTCACTTAATCCGATTAATAACCCACAACAATCTATACTTTTGCATGTTATCATAACTAGGTCTTAACCTATAATCCGTTCGTCAAGTTCATATAGGTTCCCAAGGTAATTACGGGCCAAACAATTAATCTAGAAAGCAAAGGTTATGACAATCAATTCACAAATGAATAATTGAAATCAATAGAGAGTGAAATCAATTCAATTTAAGTATTGGGTTCCATTGCAATCTTAGAATAGAAGGTTAGTTCATGATAGCTATAATACACATCAATTTGAATTTACACATTGTCAAATTCGAATTACAAAGGAGTAGGAAATCTAGAAATGAAACCACTTTTGAAGTTGTTCAACTGTTGTTCCTTGGGTTACTGCTGGTTTCTAACTCTTTCCCTTAGTTTTGCAATTCTTGTTAACAGAGTTCCTTGGCTTGTGGCTTGATTCAGCTTGATTTGCAGCCTTTAGCCCTGTTGTTTGATGTATTTTGTAGCCTCCCTCTCTCTAGATGTCTGATATGTAGCTTAAAAGAGATTATATATAGCCTCCATCCAGAAACCCTAGTCAAAATCGGACAAAATGGAGCTCAGATCGCACTAAAACTGTGTCAGATCGCACTCAGGACGGCGTTGGCGCGCCCGCACGGTGCCTGGCGCACGCGCCCAATGCCGATGCCTGCCGAGCCCCAGGCGCCCAGTGCCTGGCTGGTGCCCCCAGCTGCTGCACGCCGTGCCCGCGGCTTGGTCGACGCCGCACGCTGTGCACACCTTCCAACGCCGTGCACGCCCAACTTCCAAATGTCATCAAATTCAACGCCGAGCATCGCCAAACACAACTTTTCGCCTTATTATCATTCGGGCACGGATATCCAAGCACGGGCTTGCCCTCATGGCTTGGCCGACGTCGCACGCCGTGCACGCTTTCCAATGTCGTGCACGCACAACTACCAAATGTTATCAAATAAAGCCCCGAGCGTTGCCAAACACTAATTTCCATCGTACTACCATTCGGACACAGACATCCAAGCACAAACATTGAGTCAATACGAACAACGATCCGAGCGGTCTTTATTTCCATTCCTACAAACATAATGAAAATGCATCAAAGCAACATAAAACATGTAAAAATAACTAAAAACTATATTATGTAGAAATATGATAAAAATAACTAAAAATCATATAAAAGTCCCAAAAACTAACAAACTATCAAGGTCAAAGGTACCCAAATTGTGTGTATAAAACACTCTTATCAGCGGCTAAGGAAGTTAGGCAGCCTTTTTGCTTTTATTTTCTTCACCAACTGGTAGCCAAAGAGGAAATTAGGCAGGGAGTAGGTGAGTTATTTTGCTATAAAAGGCTATTAATGCTGTCAAGGAAATACACACCAAATTCACATACTCCCATCCGAGAAAGGAAAAGAGAAAATGAGGGAGAGAGAGAAAAGCTTCTACAAGCTTAAGAAAAATAGAGAGAGATAGATAGTTCAAATAAAAAAAGTGTTTTATCTGGGTTCCATCACATAGTTATTGTGGTGAAATAATTTGAGTTTGTACTCAAATTAATATATCTTTGTATTCTCTCATATTATCCTAGTAAATTATTCAGAGTTTGTCCCGTAGTTTTTACCTCTTAATTATAGAGGGTTTTTCACGTAAAAATCTTGGTGTCTTGTTGATAGGTGCAAAATATTCTATATTTTTAGTTCCTTTATGCTTAGTATTATTATATGTTTTTTGTGTTTATGAGCTTAATTAAGGTGTTTATAAATTTTATGAAGAATTGATGTGATTTTACAAATATGGAGTTTAATGCTGAGTTTTATGTTGTTTTGCAGAATACTCTACGATCGCTGAGTGAGGGCTCTACGTTCGTAGTGTTAAGATGCAGTCTGGCAGGTCTACGATCGCAAAAAGGCTAGGCGAAGTTGTTCGACGATTCCTAGTTGCACTCTACGATTGCGAGATTCACTCTACGACCAGGCTCACAACACTCTACGTTTTCAGTCCAGCGACGAAGTCTACTCTACGATTGGCAAGTTTACTCAGCAGCTAGTTACTCTACGATTCCGAGGTTTACTCTACGATCGCGATAAATGCTGGTGCAGAGTATACTCTACGTTTTGCTGAAAGAGTGTTACTCTACGATTTTGGTCGACATGTAGATTTCCAATTCTAAGTAGGATTTGAAACATTGAAGCTTAAATATATGATTCCTAACAGGATTTGGAGATGGAATTACAATCATAGAAGGAAACTACATCTAATTATGGGAAGTAGAGTCTGATATGGAATCTGATCAAATATGAAAACTGAATCGAATTGGAAAAGGAAACGGAAGAAGAATTGGATTTGGAAACTAAATCTAATTTGATAAGGAAGCTGTTTAAAGCTGGATTTCAGATATTGACAAGGATTTAGAATCCTACCATATATGCAGAATGAAGACTTCCGAAGTAGAGTTGGATTAGAATTCTTCTAGGGTTTCAAAGCATCTATAAATACCTTTCACTTGTAATCAGTTGAGAACATATTGGACATCCTGGATTATCATCCTAGATAATATTTTCTTAGTTTATCAGCATGTTAGCTTAGTTTATTTTTATTCGGTTCTAAGAGGATGTGGAACCTTATTTTCAGTTAATAGTATAATTGAGTTTCGTTATTAATTCCTTCTTACATGAGATTTATTCTAATAATCTGTTTTAACTGATTATATATTATTTTATTTGATTAGTTTGATGTGGCCAGTTAAATTAATTTGATTAATATCATCTGCTAGATTCAGGAATAGTATTACATAATCGATATTGTTTCTAATCACAGGTAGCAGTTAGTGATGCTGATTGTGGTCAAGCTTTTGGTTATTGCTATGGTTATCAGAAGACAATTTAAATAATCCGAGCTTATGTGTTTGTTGCTTGGAATAGTCTAATTCTTTAGTTCTTAATGCTGCTGTTATATTAAATTTAGAGAGCTTATTCTAGGTTGTATAATGGTTAGAATCTTGTGAAGAGCTTGTTTCATTAAGTGATAATCTAAGAGGAATTTCGGGTAGCAGAACTTGTTGTTGCCTAGGACTATTAATCTTGTGGAAGGGAGAAATAATGATAACTTGATTACACTGCTGCTGAAAATTGGCGAAACTGAACTGAAGAACTGAAGAACTGAAGTTTTAATTTATTTGATTATCTTTATTATTTTAATTTTATTTTCTTTAGTTAATCATAATTCAAAAGCCCCCAATTCTTTATTTATTATTTTTAGTTAGAAACATTAGAATAAATTTAAAGCAATATCATTCTCTGTGGGATCGATCCTTACTTGCTACTGTGCTTATTATTTGAAATTGTAGAGTAAAGTGAGGTTTATTTTTGGATTGCTTAACGACAACTTCCCACTTGTGCTTGGTTATTTCTTCTTATTATTTCCTGTAGTGGTTATTATTTTGGTGGAACTGCAAATTTAATCTGTTTGACATGTACTGATATTTTTGGCCATTTAATTTATTAAAGATAACAGTATTTGGGAGGTGATTTTTTCCAAAAAGTGGTATCAAAGCTAAGGTTATTTTGTTCGGTTGTTCTTGATAAATTCTATGGAAGAATCAGCTAGAGCCATGATTAAATTTACATCTTCAAATTTTTTGATCTGGAAGTCCAGAATGGAGGATATCCTTTATTGTAAGGATTTGTATGAACCGTTAGCGCTCGAGGGAAAGAAGTCCATGGATAAATCTGAGGCTGATTGAAAAAAGATGAACATGAAGACTATTGGTCACATCCGACAGTGGATTGATTAAAGTGTGTTCCACCATGTTTCGCAGGACACGGATGCTCATACTCTATGAACAACACTAAAGTCCATGTACGAGAAGAAGAATGCACAAAATAAAATTTTTGTGATTCAGAAAATTATGAACTTGAAGTACAAAGATGGGGAGCAGTGTGTCGGAACATATTAATGAGTTTCAAGGTTTGGTGAACTAACTGTCTACCATGGAATTAAATCTTGATGATGAGATTCAGACTCTTTTGCTTCTCAGTCCATTGCCGAACAGTTGAGAAACTTTGGTGGTGTGACGCCCCCAAATTCGGGTCTCCAAATACCCGGATCTGGTCATCACGATCCAATACAAACATTCACCTCTACAACATATGATATCTAATAGTGCGGAATATAATAAACATATGTTTTTCATTACAAGGTGTTACTAGTCCCAGAATACAAATAACCTTAAACATTTACACAGATTCATACCCTAAATAGCCATTAGGGTTTAAATTACATTAACAGTAATTAACTACGCAGGAATCTAAAGACTGTTACAAGAAGTCTATCACTTCATCTTTTCCTTCCCTTTGTTCTTCCCTGACGTCTCGGGTTTAGCTGCAATAAAGTCATGATATAGCAAGAATGAGCAACGAGTTTGCTCAGCAAGTTTGAAGTACAACAATAAAGATATATCATGATGAAGGGATATTAAAGGAATTTCAACATTAGAAAAATCAGAAGCAAAGAACAATAATCGCTTTTAGAACAATTGATAGTCAAATAGACTTTGAACGATAACTTCCAAAGGAGTCAATAGCTGGTTGACCCTCTGGTTACTGGCTACAGAATAACGTACTTGAGGGGATCAGCCTCGCGTACCCTATGTATATGCATAACATTTAATTCTGCTATTTGATTGGTTCGGATAGCTTTTATAAGTTCTCACATATTTGTCTGACCGAACAAGGGTTCAGACTTAACCATGAATGGTTCATAAATTTCTGAACTTAATTATACATATGTGGAATAATTTTAAAAGTAAATTAGACCACTTAAAGCATGCTTGGAAATAAGGTTCAAGCTTAAAGAATAACTTGCAACATCATATATATACCTTTTTGCACGAATTAGAAATAGTGCATAAGGCTTAGAAATTTGTTCAATGTAAAAGTTGAGTAAAGAAGAACTTGCAATAATGTAAGAAGTTTAGGATTAGGAACTTGCCTGCTTGCTCAGCTACAGATAAATTCTAGCTTTAATTAATTGATCTCGAGTGACCTATCATTGGATAAAGTCGGCTTATCAATTATTATGACATGATTGTATCTTGGCATGCTTTACTATACCATTTAGCAAATAAATAATTCATCATCTATATTTAATTACCATTTAGCATTAGTTAAACGGAAATTTATTAATGACCTTTAGCTATTATTTAAACAGATAATAATTAATCATGGTCACTATCATTTGAATACTCAATTTATTACCTTTAATTGTATCTAGGTATGGTTTAACAATCCTTATAAAATAAATTTATTTTGGTTTAAAGATAACGGAGAACCATTGATCAATTATTTAGTTGATTTACTCTTAATTACCATTACCTTAGGGGTAATTTAGTAATTATTACTCTTGTTCTTTATGCAACATTAATTAAATACTTTCTGTATAAATCCTACCCACACTTAATATTATTAAGAAATCCTTGAGTGTTTATTATCATTATTTAAGGACGAAAATAAATAACTATCTTATTAATCATACTCATACTTAATCATTATTCCATTAATGATTAAGTAATCGTCATCCTCATTAGCTTGTTCATATCTAATTACTATTAGAATTTATTGAATATTTAGTACCCTCATTTATTGATACTTGATACACAATAAATGGTTTTTAAAACTTTACTTATACCTAATTATTATTTCGGATTAATAATAATTAAATATTTATTACCTTTATTTATTATTTATGGATAAATAATTAACTTTACTTATATCTAATTATTATTTAGGATTAAATAATAATTAAATATTTATTATCTTTATGGATTATGTACTAAATAATAAATAATTATTTTATTAACTTTATTCATATTTAATTATTATTATTATTAAATAATAATTAAATATTTATTTATTATTTATTAATAAATAATAAATAATTATTTTATTAACTTTATTCATATTTAATTATTATTATTATTAACTAATTAAATATTTATTTATTATTTATTAATAAATAATAAATAATTATTTTATTAACTTTATTTATTAGTTACACTAACCAATCATTTTGCAAATGCATTATTGACTCAAATTAATTACTCATTAATTAAGCCAATACTTGTATAGTTGATTAACAATGTGACAACAATTAGACTCCATTTGCTAATTATTTTTGTTTAAATAATCCCATGAATTACAAAACCAATTTGGAAAATAACTAAATCATTGCCTAATACCACTGAACATCACAGTTCCTGCAATATCATTTCAATTGCCCAGTTCATTACCCAACAACAGGGAAAACTCCCATCAGTTCATAGCCGAAACTGAGTTTCACATAAACAAGACTGTCAACAGACAACTTTAAAATTTAAAACGACTTTTATTCAAGCAGTATGACTACCACAGGCTGGACATTTCCTAAACATGAATACTGATTTATTTGCATCATCAGTTCCACCACTAGAACCTTATGGTGTTCTTATACACCAAATTTCCAGCTCAAGAGAAATTTAATACAGCCCAAACAGGAACAACGTAGTACCAGATTTCCAAAACCAAAACAATACAATACATTCCCCAAGCAAGATTAACACAGTACAATAACAATCGTTCAAACCCAAGCAATACAATATAGCGCAGTGTATTACATCAATCCAAACCAGATTAACAATTTTCACAGTCAATTGAACCATTCGATACCTTGGTGTCGATCGAGCGGCTACCTTTCTTCTTCTTCCCGAATACCAGACCCAGCCGGACATTCACTCCACTGCCGGTACCTTCGAATTGGAAATCGAAACCCCAAATTGGTTACCCCTGTTCCCTCTCTCTGACTGAATTTTGAACCCCTAAAAATTTCTCTCAAATTTGGGTCTCACAAGCAAGAAATCAGCAGCTATGGTATGGGGATGGGGGTTCAATTTATAGAAAGATTTTTACCCAATTTATTTGGGTATAACCCTAAACGATTGGTTAATGACCGACGGTAAGGAGAGGGGATGAGCTGTCGATTGACCCCCATCAGCCGACTGAACTCGCCGGCAATTTCTCGAGCATCGCACCCCTCACTGGTCCAATCGCCGGATTTCTGGGACCGTTGGTCCTTGCCGCGTATTGCTCGGTCGCTCGTGGCTCTCCTCCTTTCCCCGCTGGTGTCGCCGGCGCCTTCTCCACCTGTCCGTTTCAACCGATCGATTTGATAGCCTCGATCGTTTCTTGCTTGGCTGGTTCTGACGTGAAGGTTTGAGGGATTAGGTTTCTTTTCACTCTCGCTCAGCTGTTTCCCCCAATTCGTTTTCTTGCTGACTGAATCCCCCTCCCAATTTCGTCTACCGGTTGTCCTAAATCAGGGGAAACGGATCCCACCCGTTTGCTAGACCCAACCCGACTAAAATGTATTTGGGATCACTCAAAAGTTGGGTTGGCTAATGGATGGGGAAGGGATTGGGTCAGCTGATCATAAAGAGTTGGGTTGGCCTAAAAGAAAATTAAAGGAATTTGGCCCCATAAAAGAAGGAAATGAGTCCAGTTAGCCAAAAAGGAAAGATGGGCCAGTTTAATTAAAAATTTGGGTCAGCCACAAATAGAATAACAAAAGTAAGAGATGACCCAAATAATTTATAAGCCTTATGCCCCTATCATTTTAATTAAATAACTAATTCAATTAATTATTTAAAATATTTATTCCATCCATAATTCTTATTCAAATTATTTAAGGTAATTTACTTATTAATCTTCTTTCCAAATTTTCTTGCAATTAACTTCTTAGGGTTAACCCACTAATTTAAATCGCACTATTAATGAGCCCCTTTAATGCAAGAAAATTATTGGACCTATAATTATAATTAAATAAACACTCTTACATGGTCCAATTAAATTTATAAAATTATATAAAATGAACTTTATTTATTAAAATAAATCAATTCAGTATTTACGAATTTTCGGACATTACAGGTGGTGTGTCTAAGCAATTCAGCTCCAACTAGGAAAATGACCATGCAGTCGGTCAAGGACAGTCTTCATAATGAGGAGGCTAGGCGAAAGGAGCAAGGCTTTAATTTTGAGACACAGACTCTTATTGCAGAGAACAGGGGCAGAAATAATTTTAGGGAATCTCACTAAGGAGATAAAAGTCGTAGCAAAAGCAAAAATTACCGGAGCAAGTTAAAGACCAGACAAAGCGATATGTATAGATGCTTCTATTGTAATAAGGAAGGTCATTATAAAAGAAATTACAAGAGCTATTTAGACAAACAGAAAAATGGTGTGCTAGTGAGTGTGTTTTATACACACAATTTGGGTACTTTTGGCCTTGATAATTTGTAAGTCTTTGGGTACTTTATGTGGTTTTATTGTATTTTTATCTTAATTTTAGATATTATGGTTTTATATTACTTATATTTATTTAGTATTGTTTTTTATGCATTTTTACTGTGTTTGTAGGAATTGAAATAAAGACCGCTCGGATCGTTGTTCGTAATGACTCAATGTCCGTGCCCGAATGGTAGAACAATGGAAATTAGTGTTTGGCGACTCTCGGTGTTTAATTTGATGAAATTTGAAAGTCGAGCGTGCATGGCGTTGGAAAGCGTGCACGGCGTTCGGCGTTGTCCAAGCCACGAGGTCAAGCCCGTGCTTGAATATCCGTGCCTGAATGGTATTATGTTGAAAATTAGTGTTTGGTGACGCTCGGTGTTAAAGTTGATGATATTTGGAAGTTGAGCGTGCACGACGTTGGATAGTAAACACGGCGTGCGGCGTCGGCCAAGCCACGGTCGCGCGTTGGGCGCTAGCGTCTGGCGCTAGGCGTTTGCAGGCAGCAGGTGAATGGGCGCTGGGCGCGCGCGCGCGCGGGCCTCGGCAGCAGTGGCTGACACTCGACATGGGCGTTGGGCGCGGGTACCGCGCGACGCATGCAGGCGTGCGCGGGCCTCGACAGGTGCTGCGTGCTGGGTTCGGTAGGTGGGTGCATAGGCGCCGGGCACTGGCGTCGGGCGCTAGCGTCGGGCGCTAGGCATCGAGCGCTCGCGTCGGGCGCTGGGCGTCGACAGGCAGCAGGTGCATGGGCGCTAGGTGCTGGGCGTGGGGCGCTGGGCATCGGCAGCACTGGCTGGCACTTGGCATGGACGTTAGGTGCTGGGCGTGGGGCGCTGGGCGTCGGCAGACAGAAGGCGTATGGGAGCTGGGCGCGCGCCCGTGGGCCTCGGTAGCACTCGGCTGGCACTCGGCATGGGCGTTGGGCGCTGCTCGGCAGGCGCTGGGCGTCGCGGGCCTCGACAGGCACTGGGCGCTGGGCCTCGACAGGCGCTGGGCCTTGGGCCTCGACAGGCGCTGGGCACTGGGCCTCGATAGTTAGGCGCATGGGCGCGGGCGCGCTGAGGCCTTGGCAGATTGGGGCACCAGGCGTGCAGCAGTTGGGGCACCAGCGGGCGGCCAAGGCGTGGGCACGGACGCGCGCGCTGGCGTTCGAGCGCGCAGCGCGGGCGTGCGACAGCCAGCGTACGGGCGTGCGGCGTTCAGCATGGGCCAACCAGGGCCTCGTGGTGTGGGCGCGCCGAGCCTGCTGAGTGCGATCCTAGCTGTGGGGTTTGTGCAATCTGAGCGAGTTTTGGGTCCAAATCCATGTGGAGGCTAGGGTTTTCAGAGGAGTATTATAAATAGAACATTTTACCTCCATTCTCAGGATTCTCACACTTCTTATTACACAGCTAGGGATTGGGAGGCTACACTAAAAATCAAAATAGAGAGCAAAAGTGCTGCAATACAAGGAAAACTTAGCAAAAGCCAAAGAACCAAGAAGGAAAGGATTGTCAAAGAGATATCTAGACCTTAGGAGGCTATACATACATCATCAAGAAGAGCTAGAGGGCTGCAATTCAAGTATATTTATAGCAACAATCTAAGGAGCAAAAAGAGAAAAGAATGCCAAAGGAAGAGGAAAAGCTAGAGATTGTCATCAACCAAGCAAGCAACATATGAATATCTTCTAAATGGGTTTTATCATCTCTTGCTTTCCTTTGAATTTGTATTTCTATTTTATGATGAACACCATGTGTTTGATGTTTTGCTTAGCTACCATGAACTAAAGCTTGTATTCTAAGATTTCAATGGAACCCAACACATAGTTCGAATTGACTTTTCTCTCTTTGTTATTAATTATTCATTTGTGAATTGAATATCGTAATTTATGCTTCATTTCTTAATTGCCTAGCTAGTAATTACCATGGGAACCTATATGAACTTGACGAACGGATTATAGTGTTTAGACCATGTTATGATATCATGCGAAAGTTAAAGATTGTTGTGGTTTATTAATTGAGATTAAGTGACGTGTGTCTTGTTGATTATCCTCAATGATAGGTAACTTGATAGTATTTAGGATAGACATATGCCTAGATACCGTGTGAAACAATGGAGAATCTATTCTTAATGACTTCCTGTGTGAAAGTTGGTAATTGAAGGGACGGTAAATGAGATTTAGTGACACGTGTCTTATTATTGTTCTTGAAATTGGTCTCTTGATAGTGTGTAGGATAGACAAATACCTACATGCCGCATTAGGAAGATTCGAATTTGACCATCGACAGAGGCTTATAAGTAGCTTTGATTTCTCAGTTGGCAATTCTATGTTGTTAATTAATTCAAATGAGAGAGTTAGGATATTCAACTAAAGTGTTGGGGGAAATTGCAACCTTAGACTTGTTAATATTAGAGTTTAATTATCTTTTACTTGATTATTATTATCTTAGTTACTACCAACAATAAAAACATCAAATCATCATTTGTCTAATTAAAATCGAGACGATATATAGTTTGGTACTTGGGATACACTAGAACAATTTCCTGTGGGTTCAACAACTCTCTTATCATTATATTACTTGTTGACCGCGTATACTTGCGCGTATTTTTCGGTTGCGAAATCGACCAACATGAGTAGGGAAAGGTTGAAGAGAAGAACACTGCAGCTACAGTCGCCGAAGATGTTGTGATTCTTTCATTTGGGAAAGAAGAATGCTTGCATGTTGATGATTAGAAAGTTGATTGGGTGGTTGATATCGGTGCTTCGTATCATGCTACACCCAAGAGGGAATTCTTCACAACTTACAAAGCTGGAGACTTTGGGTATGTGCAAATGGGAAATACTGATCAGTCTATGATTACTGGAATTGGTGATGTTTGCATTCAGAAAGGTGTTGATTGCACTATTATTTTGAGGGATGTTAGACTTGTTCCTCATTTACGTCTTAACTTGATTTCTGGCATGGCCTTGGACAGAGAAGGCTATGAGAATCACTTCGGTAGTGGAAAGTGGAAGCTTACCAAGGGCTCTATGGTGATTGCAAGAGGTGCTGCTTGTTGCTCGTTGTACAAGACTCATGTGAAGGTGTGTTCTAGTGAGTTGAATGCAATTGTGGATAACTCTTTGCCAAACTTATGGCATAAAAGGCTTGGCCACATGAGTGAGAAATGGTTGCAGTTATTAACAAAAAGGTCACTCATTCCTTTTGCTAAAGGTACTGTTTTAAGCCCTTGTGATTATTGTTTGTTTGGGAAGCAACATAGAGTTTCTTTTAGTAGTTCCGCTAAAAGAAAATCAGAGTTACTAGAGAGAGTATATTTTGATGTATGTGGTCCCATTGAGGTTGAGTCTTTGGGCGGAAATAGATATTTTGTTACCTTTATTGATGGTGTTTCACAGACGGTGTAGGTATTCTTGTTGAGAACAAAAGACCAAGTATTCCAGCATTTTTAGAATTTTCATACTATGGCTGAAAGGGAAACTGAAAAATTATTAAAGTGTCTTCGTAGCGAGAATGGAGGAGAATACACTTCAAAGGAGTTTGCTGATTATTGCAGTAAAAATAGAATTCGACATGAGCAAACTGTTCCTGGTACCCCATAACATAATAGTGTGGCTGAGAGAATGAACCACACTATTGTTGAGAGAGTACGATGCATGTTAAGAATGGCTAAACTGCCTAAGTCATTCTGGAGTGAAGCTGTTCGTACTGCTTGCTATCTGATTAATAGATCTCTATCAGCGCCTTTGAATTTCCAGATTCCAGAGGAAGTTTGGAGTGGATGTGTCATATTCTTACTTGAGGGTATTTGGGTGCAAGGCTTTTGCACATATCCCCAAGGACCAAATATCGAAGCTTGATGAAAAGTCTACTCCATGTGTTTTTGTTGGCTGGACATACAGAGTTTGAATACCGGTTATGGGATCTAGTGCAGAAGAAATTATTTAGGAGTAGGGATGTGATGTTTCATGAGCACCAGAATTATGATGATTTTGATAATGTTACACAGCCCAGAGATAATAGAGTTCTAGATCTCAGCGGAGTTCCTTCTCCATTACAGAATGCCACAGTTGGAGAAGGATGTCAAAATGAAGATATAATTGATACAGATTTACACGATGGTGATGGATCAGATGCAGAGAGTATTGATCAGGGGGAACAACCTGATATTGAAGAACCTCAACTAAGAAGATCCATGAGAGAACGTATGCCATCAGTTAGATATCCTTCATCTGAATATCTTTTAGTTGCTGAAGAAGGGGAGCCAGAGAATTTTCAGGAAGTTAAGACTCATAAGCAGAAAAGTAATTGGTTGAGAGCTATGTAGGAAGAGATGGATTCTTTGCACAAAAATCATACTTATGAGTTGACTACACTTCTAAAGAGCAGGAAAGCATTGAAGAATAAATGGGTGTTCAAGTTGAAAAAAGGATGGTGAAAAACTAGTGAAGTACAAGGCTTAATTAGTTGTCAAAGGTTTTGTTCAAAATCAAGGTATTGACTTCGATGAGATTTTTTCTCCGGTTATGAAGATGACTTCTATTCGAGTGGTGTTGGGTTTAGTAGCTAATATGGATCTTGAGTAACTAGATGTGAAAATTACATTTCTTCATGGTAATTTGAAGGAGAAAATCTACATGGAGCAGCCAGAGGGATTTGAAATTAAAGGGAAAGAGCATTTAGTTTGTAGGTTGAAAAAAAGTTTGTACGGCCTGAAACAAGCCCCAAGGCAGTGGTACATGAAATTTGATTCATTTATGGTAGATCAAGGTTATAATAGAACAGTTGCAAATCACTGTGTGTTTGTGAAAAGGTTCCCAGGTGGTAACTTTGTTATTCTGTTGCTATATGTAGATGGTATGTTGATAGTTGGGCAAGATGCTGTTGGTCGATTTCGCAATCGATAACACACACGTGCAAGTATACACGGCCCACAAGTAATATATGATAAGATAAGAGTCGAACCCACAGGGAATTGTGACGAATAATAACCAAGTGCCAATTGTAAATCAATTTGATCTAATTTAAACAAGGAAAGTTTGATTGTTTGTTGATTGTTGAGTTCACAAATCAAGTAATGAGTAAAATGCGATGAAATATCAAGATAGAAAGGTCTAAGATTACAATTTCCCCCAACACGTCATTTGAATCTCCTAACTCTCTCTTTTCAGTCAATTATAGCATACGAATTAACAACCGAGGAATCAAAACTACATAAGAGCCTCTGTCGATGGTCAATCACGAATCTTCCTAAGCGGTGCATAGGTATATGTCTATCCTATACACTATCAAGAGACTAATTTCAGGAATGATTTATAGACACGTGTCACCAAATCTAATTAATCCTCCCTTCCATTACCAACTTTCACCTCGGAAGTCATTAAGACTAGATTCTCAATAGGTTGCATACGGTAATTAGGTATATATCTATCTCAACTACTATCAAGATACCTATTATTGCAGATAATTAATAAGACACGTGTCACTTAATCCAATTAATAACCCACAACAATCTATACTTTCGCATGTTATCATAACTAGGTCTTAACCTATAATCCGTTCGTCAAGTTCATATAGGTTCCCACGGTAATTACGGGCCAAGCAATTAATCTAGAAGCAAAGGTTATGACAATCAATTCACAAATGCATAACTAAAATCAATAGAGAGAATTCAATTCAAATTAAGTGTTGGGTTCCATTGCAATCTTAGAATAGAAGGTTAGTTCATGATAGCTACAATAAACATCATTTTCAATTGATACATTGTCAAATTCAAATTACAAAGGAGATGGAAATCTAGAAATGAAACCACTTTTGAAGCTATTCAGCTGGTGTTCCTTTGGTTGCTGATGGTTTCTAGCTCTCCACCTTGGCCTTGCAATTCTTCTTGCCTGAGTTCCTTGGCTTTTGGCTTGATTCAGTTTGATTTGCAGCCTTGAGCTCTGTTGGTTGATGTATTTTGTAGCCTCCCTCTCTCTAGATGTCTGATATGTAGCTTATAAGAGAATATATATAGTCTTCATCAAGAAACCCTAGCCAAAATCGGATAAAATGGAGCTCAGATCGCACTATGGCTGTGTTAGATCGCACTCAGCACGGCGGCGTGCGCCCGCACGGCGCCTGGTGCGCGCGCGCCCGGGGCCCTGCCTGTCGCACGCTGGCTGCCGAGTGCCGCGCCGTGCGCCCGCACGCCCAGGCGTGCGCCCGCGCCCATGCGCCTGCATGCCGCTCTGCTTGCCGAGCCATACGCCGAGTGCCGCCCGTGCGCCCGCACGCTCGCGCCTGCATGCTGCCGAGCCATGCCGCATGTGCTGCCGAGAGATGCCGCCGAGTCCGCCCGTGCGCTCGCACGCCCAGGCGTGCGCCCGCACGCCCGTGCCTGCATGCTGCCGAGCCATGCCGAGCGCGCGCCCACGCCGAGGCTGCCGAGCGCCCAGCGCCGCACGCTGGCGCCCCGTCTACCGCACGCCGTGCCCGTGGCTTGGTCGACGCCGCACGCCATGCACGCCTTCCAACGCCGCACATGCCTAACTTCCAAATGTCATCTCATTAAGCCCCGAGCATCGCCAAACATAAATTTTCACCGTGTTATCATTCGGGCACGGAAATCAAGGCATGAGCTTGCCCTCATGGCTTGGCCGACGCCGGACGCCGTGCACGTAATCCGATGCCGTGCACGCCCATCCACCATATGTTGTCAAATTAAGCATCGGGCGTCGCCAAACACCAATTCCCATCATACTACCATTCGGGCACAAACTTCAAGGCGCATGCAATGAGTCAATACAAACAACGATCCGAACGGGCCTTATCTCAGTTCCTACAAACGTAATAAAAATGCATCAAAGCAACATAAAACATGTAAAAATAACTAAAAGCTAATTTATGTAGAAATAAGATAAAAATACATAAAAACCATATAAAGTACCTAAAGACTTGCAAAATATCAAGGCCAAAAGTACCCAAATTGTGTGTATAAAACACACTCATCAATGCTAACATGATTCACAAGCTCAAGGGTGAGTTGTTCAAGTCCTTCGATATGAAGGACTTAGGCTCGGCTAGGCAGATTTTGGGCATGAAGATTGTTCGTGACAGGAAAGCCAAGAGGTTGTGGTTGTCACAAGAGAAATATGTTGAACGAGTGCTTGTAAGATTCAACATGGGTGATGCTAAGCCAGTTAGCACACCACTGGTCGATCATATTAAGTTGACGAAGAGTATGTGTCCTTCTACTAAGGAAGGGAGAGATACTGTGGTAGCAGTTTCGTACTCCTCTGCTGTACGGAGTCTTATGTATGTGATGGTTTGTACGCATCCGGATATTGCTCATGCAGTTGGCGTTGTGAGCAGGTATTTGTCAAATCCTGGTAGAGAACATTGGGAAGCAGTTAAGTGGATTCTTAGATACTTGAAAGCTACTTCCAATTTGTGTTTAGGTTTTGGTGGTTCGAGTCCAGTCTTGGAGGGCTTTACAGATACAGACATGGTAAGTTCTGAAGAGAAGAAGTCCACTTCGGGGTATTTGTTTACTTTTGTAGGGGGAACTGTATCATGGCAGTCCAAGTTGCAGAAGTGTGTTGCTTTGTCTACAACTGAGTCGGAATATATCGCCGCTACGGAAGCAGGCAAGGAGATGTTATGGTTGAAACGGTTTCTCCAAGATTTAGATTTGACACAGGATGAGTATGTGATTTATTGTGATAGTCAAAGTGCAATTGACTTGACCAAGAACGCCATGTATCATAATCGTACCAAGCACATTGATGTTCATTATCACTGGCTTCGAGAAGTGATGGAAAAGGAATTGATGAAAGTAAAGAAAGTTCATACCGACGAGAGCCCCTCAGACATGTTGATAAAAGTTGTCACTCGTGACAATCTGGAATTTTGCAAGGAATTGGTCGGCATGGACTCCAAGTGACGAGGTCACAGTGAATATCTTCTCTCATGGGTTCGGAGGGGGAGATTGTTAGGTGGTTCTCACTCATATGCAAAACATGGATAAGAAATATTTCTATTAGGCAGCCCCTTTTTTCTTACTTCTTGGTTATTGGCGGCTAAGGTAGTTAGGCAACCTTTTTGCTTTTGTTTTCTTCACCAACTGGCAACCAAATAAGAAATTAGGCAGGGAGTAGGTGAGTTATTTTGCTATAAAAGGCCACCAATGTTGCCAAGGAAATACACACCAAATTCACATACTCCCATCCAAGAAAGGAAAAGAAAAAAGTAGGGAGAGAGAGAAAAAGTTCTACAAGCTTAAGAAAAATAGAGAGAGATAGATAGTTCAAATAAAAAGGTGTTTTATTTGGGTTCCATCACATAGTTATTGTGGTGAAGTAATTTGAGTTTGTACTCAAATTAATATATCTTTGTATTCTCTCATATTATTCTAGTGAATTGTTCGGAGTTTGTCCCGTAGTTTTTACCTCTTAGTTATAGAGGGTTTTTCATGTAAAAATCTTGGTGTCTTGTGCTTGGTTATTTCTTCTTATTATTTCCTACAGTGGTTATTATTTTGGTGGAATTGTAAATTTAATCTGTTTGGCATGTACTGATATTTTTGGCCATTTAATTTATTAAAAACAATGGTATCTGGGAGGTGATTTTCCCCAACATTTATATCCTTGGTTTAAATATCCTGCCTTTAACTGCATTTCAAACGCTCACTTTATTTTGTAGGAAAAGAATTAAAAACCAAACATGCATTTGCGCTAACATGTATCCATCTTTCTAATTTCGGTTAAAACCGTATTTTGTTACTTTGAACGCAGGATTGCCTTGAAAACTCATCTCCAAGCCCGAAAATCCAAAGCCCTGTGTAGTCATAATAGCATCTTCAAAACTAGGTAACATTGAATAGGCCCCATTTTTAGGGAGTTTAATACCCTGAAGAAACAGATCTCTAAATCACTAAATTCGTTAAGGAATAGTGAAAGCTCATACAAGATCTTAGGACTAATTATGTGGAAAATTCGCCACCTATATTTACCTAAGCACCCACTTCATTCAAAATTGGATATCCTCGAGCATCCTCCTCCAACTCCCCAGTTTTTCAGTTCAAAAAATAGCTCGTCACACCCAGCGGAATCCCTCCCCCTAAAAAAGCAATCACCATCCTCGATAAAGACAAGAAGAGTGGCCTCGTTAAGAAAAAGCTTCGTCAGCTTTAGGATACCTTCTGTACCATCAAAGGAAATGGATCATTCGGTGGTGTGGGATACTCTGACGTGTGTATTTTCCTGGGAACAAAATTCCCCATCAGTTTCCAAGTTATAGAGTTTAAGAAATATAACAGAATAGGGGATCCATACACCCATCTGAAAGTCTAAATGGGAGAGTTAGGATCTTATGCTGAGGTTGAAACTCTCTAAATGTAACTATTCCAGAGAAGTCTGACCGGAGAGACTCAAAATTGGTTTGCTAAGCTAGATAACACTAAGATCCATTGCTAGGAGGATCTTAGTTACGCTTTCCTAAGACAGTTTGGGTTCCAAATATAAATGGCTCTTAACTATGGCTCTTAACTAATACTATATGACGCGAGTGAAGAAATTGCCACAAGTGACTTTCCGTGATTACGCTAGAAGGTAGAGGAAGCTGGCATCACAAGTTCATCCCCCTATGGACAAGGATGAGATGGTCTGAATTTTTATAGAAACACAGGAAGGTCCTTACTACGCCTAAGTTATTGGGTCTCTCGGTAAACCATTCATTGATATCATTAAGAAAGGAGATCTAGTGGATGCGGGCATCTAGACAGGGATGATCAAAGACTTTACGACATTAAAGGTTGTGGCAGATCACATCACCTTAGGAAATTATGCCAGGTCAACCAAGAAAAATTTCAAGAGAAATGAGGAAGATGTATATGTGATTCTACAATGAGGAAATGGGACAACAATAACCATTATCGTTCGACCCTAAACAAACAACCCAACCACCAACCGCACAACCAATTACTAAAACAAATAAGGAAAAGATATGAGGCTAGCAAAATAAGAAAATTTACCCCTTTGGGAGATACACTGGAAAATATCTTAGCCCTTTTGGTGGCTTAAAAAAAGATTACCAAGCTTTTACTCCCTATTGACCCTAACAAAAGGAACCAAGACCCAACCAAGATATGATCATACCACTCTAGATCACCGGGGCATTCTACTGAAGAGTGTTGGACCTTGAAACACTTGATCCAAGATTTAATCGATCAGAAAGAGATAATAGTGTAAACTAAAAAAGCCTCTAACGTCACCACTAACCCAATCCCAAAGCATGATGGGGTCAGGTTCAACGATTGAAATAGAAAGAGAACCAAAAAGGAGTCTGAAGTACATCTGCCACATTGATGAATCTGAGGAAATAGTGGCAGGTTTATTAGTTGTGATGGGGAATAAAACTTAAACCTTAGTAATTAAGGGATCAACAATCAAACCCGAAGTGAAGAAAGGAAATTTAGAGAAAATCCATATCAAAGGGGGCAACCCTTGAACAAATCAAAATTGAAAAGCAGATGGAAGTTAAGAGTTTAAAAGAAATAATGGGGAATTATGGCACCTAGGAGAATGGCATTGTGGCAATGGCCAGGGAAAGATAACCCCTATACATCCCAAGCAAGTTCATCAAGAGGCCATGAATGAACTTGCGAAGTGAAGGTTCGGAAAGGGAAGCCATATAATTCCTTGAGAAGATAAAAAACCTGGAAGTAGAAATAATAAAAAAGTTAGAGGAAGCGCCAATGTAAGTTTCCTTATTAAACCTAGTCTTTGCCTCTGAATAACACCTAAAAGTGCTCCTAAAAGTCTTAGGAGAAGTATACTTACCAAAAATTATATTAGTGGATCGTTTTGAACAGATAGTGGGGCATATCTTGGCATGCAACACCATTGCCTTTATCGATGACAACATTTCAGAGGAAGGGACAAACCATAAAAAACTTCTCCATATTGCTACAATATCTTCAGGATACTTAGTAGGAGGGGTTAGGGTTTAGGGTTTAGGTGTAAATTATAGGTGTAACATTGTGGGTGTGGCGTTGTGGCATTGTGTGTGTAACGTTATGGCGTTGTGGGTGTGGTGTTGTGGGTATGGCGTTGTGGGTGTAGCATTATGGGTATAGCATTGCAGGTGTTGGGTTGTGTGTGTGGCGTTGTGCTATTATGGGTTTAACATTATGGCATTATGGGTGTGCCGTTGTGGGTGTGGTGTTGTCAGTATGGAGTTGTGGGTGTAGCATTATGGGTGTAGCGTTCTAGGTGTAGGGTTGTGCGTGTGACATTGTGGGTGACCCCATATCCCCTAGCCTTATCATTGTTGAAGAGCTGATAGACTCCACGACACGCTTGCGTGAGGTGGTCGTCGCCCGGATCGTTTCTAACAAGTTGATAGGATGGATAGCTTGCAACACCTTAACCCCTCGCCTATATGTAGACGGTAATCTTGGTACAATTGCTTGCTTAGGAAATTTGCGGAGGATGAACACCAACGACACTTCGACCCCTCGCTTATATTGAAGCGGTAATCTCGGTACTATCGACGATTGATGAGGTAGAAGATGCCACACACAACTATGAATGGTTGTATGATAAGTCAATTATGAATCTAAAAAGAAGAACTAAGGAACACTTAGGAATTCTTCAAAGAACCACAAGTAGAGAAACAAACTCACAATAGTATTGATAATCTGAAAATTGATATGAATGAATGATTTTACATCCTAGCATCACTTGGTATTTATAGGAACTCATGGTGTGCTAAACCATCATCATAAGTCAAGATCTAACAACTAATCACATCACATGTATCAGCCACCCAAAGAATTTAACAATCCAAAACATGTGATGTGTTAAAAGTCCAAATCAGACAACTATAAACTGATCCGCACATTGCAAGCTATTTTCACACCTGATAAATTTCGAATTTGGACTTGGGCCAAGAATGAAAATTGTAGCCCTGGAGTTTCTAATGAATTTAGGCTTTTGAATCACCTCATTTGGAGTTTGGAAACTCAAGTTATGGCCAAAATACGAACTGATGTCAAACTAGTCCAAAAGTACGGAAATGCTGATTCTTTTGTGTCGGTTCGGGTATGCTTGCTTCCAATGTGTTTATGAACTTCGCGTGCTTGTAACCCGTCTCTATAACCTCTATGCTCGATCCAACCTCGGTCCATAATTTATGAATCATCTCGTTAAGTCCTTCTTTGAAGCGTTTAGCTCGTGTCCTCGTAATGGGTCCAAGTGGCATATGCAATGGATCCACTTGTGTTTTGTCAAGGGCTTGTGAACTAAGGATGTCCTCATCATACCTCTCCTCTTGAAAAGGATTTGTCCTCAAATCTTCACCTACGTCAAACGGGCTTAAATCAGAAACATTGAAAGTTGCACTAACATTATACTCACTGGGTAAGTCCAATTTGTAAGCATTGTTGTTAATGCGTTCAAGCACTTGAAATGGTCCATCTCCTCTTGGAAGTAATTTCGAACGCCTTTGAGCCGGAAATCTTTCCTTACGCATGTGTAGCCATACCCAATCCCCGGGTTCGAAGATTACTTGACGCCGACCCTTGTTGGCCTGTTTGGCATATTGGTTCGTCCTCTTCTCAATGTTGAGTCTTGTCTTCTCATGTATCTGCTTAACAAAATCAGCTTTGTTTTTGCCATCCATGTTAGTATACTCGAAAACAGGTAATGGTGACAAATCCAAGGGTGTTAAAGGATTAAAGCCATACACAATTTCAAAAGGTGAGAATTTAGTAGCAGAGTGAACAGACCTATTATAAGCAAACTCAACATGTGGTAGACACTCTTCCCAAAGCTTAATATTCTTTTTAATGATAGCCCTCAATAAAGCAGATAGAGTTCTATTAACTACTTCCGTTTGGCTGTCAGTTTGTGGATGACAAGTAGTTGAAAACAGTAGTTTAGTTCCTAGTTTACACCACAAAATTTTTCAAAAATAGCTTAAGAACTTAGCATCTCTATCCGAAACAATTGTTCGGGGCATGCCATGCAAACGTACAATGTCTCTAAAGAATAAATCAGCAACATGGGATGCATCATCAGCTTTGTGGCATAGGATAAAATGTGCCATTTTTGAAAATCTATCCACGACCACAAATATAGAATCATGACCATGCTTAGATCTAGGTAAACCCAATACAAAGTCCATAGACAAATTAATCCAAGGTTCACTCGAAATAGGCAATGGTGTGTATAACCCATGGGGTTGAACACGAGATTTAGCTTGACGGCATGTAATTCATCTATCACAAATTCTTTCTACATCTCGTTTCATATGGGGCCAATAGAAATGTTCTTTTATACAGATAAGGTCTTATCAACGCCAAAATGTCCTATCAAACCACCCCCATGTGACTCTCGAACCAATAACTCACGCAAAGAACATGCAGGTATACATAATCGATTCTCACGAAACAAGAATCCATCCATCTTGAAGTATTTACCTACAACATTCTTTTCACAATTTTTAAACTCTTCACAAAAATCATGGTCATTATCATATAATTCTTTGATTTGTTCAAAACCAAGTAATTTTGTGTCAAGAGTATTTAACAACACATACCTTCGCGAAAGAGCATCGGCCACGACATTTTCCTTACCTTGCTTATAGCGAATGACGTATGGAAATGTCTCGATGAACTCCATCCATCGTGCATGTCTCTTGTTCAACTTGTGTTGGCCTTTCAAATATTTCAATGATTCATGATCCGTGTGAATCACAAATTCCTTAGGCCACAGGTAATGTTGCCAAGTTTCCAATGATCGAACCAAAGCATATAACTCCTTGTCATAGGTAGGATAGTTCAAAGCTGATCCACTCAATTTTTCACTGAAATATGTCACTGGCTTTCCTTCTTGCATTAACACAGCTCCAATGCCTAATCCTGAAGCATCACATTCAATTTCAAAGGTCTTAGTGAAATTAGGCAATACAAGTAAAGGAGCGTTAGTTAATTTTTCTTTAATCAAATTAAACGCTTTTTCCTGTGCATCACCCCACTTGAATCCTACACTCTTTTTGATTACTTCGGTGAGTGGTGCTGTGACTTCGCTGAAGTTCCTTACAAACCGTCTATAGAAACTTGCGAGCCCATGGAAGCTACGAACTTGACTGACATTCGTAGGAGTTGGCCATTCTTGGATTGCACGTACCTTTTCTTCGTTAACCTGTACTCCCTGTGCACTAACAACAAAGCCAAGGAATACAACTCGATCCGTACAAAATGTGCATTTGTCCATATTAGCATACAATTTTTCTTTCCGAAGCACTTCTAGGACAGATTTTATATGCAATGCATGCTCTCCTAAATCTTTACTGTAGATCAAGATATCATCAAAGTAGACAACTACAAATTTTCCAATGAAGGATCGCAAAACATGGTTCATTAATCTCATGAATGTGCTAGGAGCATTAGTTAAACCAAAGGGTAAGACTAACCACTCGTATAATCCATATTTTGTTTTAAAAGCAGTTTTCCATTCGTCTCCCTCATGCATTCTAATTTGATGATAACCACTCTTTAAATCTATTTTAGAAAACACACAAGATCCATGCAATTCATCTAACATATCATCTAACCTAGGAATGGGATGCCGATACTTTACAGTAATGTTATTTACCGCTCGACAATCAATGCACATGCACCACTTCCCATCTTTTTTAGGTACTAAAATAACTGGAACCGCACATGGACTCATGCTTTCTCTCACGAACCCTTTGTCCATTAGCTCGTCAACTTGCCTTTGCAATTCCTTTGTTTCCTCGGGATTGCTTCGGTATGCCGGGCAATTTGGAATGGTCGCGCCGGGGACAAAGTCAATTTGATGTTCAATTTCCTGAATTGGTGGTAATCCTTGGGGAAGCTCCTCGGGAAATACATCCTGATAATCCTGCAAAAGAGTAGAAATAACACTAGGCAATGAAGTTTTATTAGCGTTAGTATTCAAAAGTGCCTCCCTATACCGAAGTACAATCATTGGCTTTTTAGAATCCAAAGCTCGCCTTACATCACTCCTTTTTGCAAAAATATTTGTTTTTCTCTCTTCTCCTTTCTTTTTTTCTCTCTCTTTTGTTTTCTTTTCATGATCTCTTTGTAAGTGTATTTGATCCTCATGCACCTGTTTTGGTGACATAGGACACAAGGTAACTTTTCTTTGATTGTAAACAAAAGAGTACTCATTAGTAAAACCGTCGTGTTTTACTCGCCGATCGAACTGCCAAGGTCTCCCAAGTAGTAAATGATCTGCCTGCATAGGAACTACATCACAAAGGATCTCATCAACATACTTCCCAATTGTAAACGGTACTGATACTTACTTGGTAACTTTGATGTCGCCGCTGTCATTGAGCCACTGCAATCGGTATGGGTGAGGATGTTTGGATGTTGTAAGTCCCA
This sequence comes from Aralia elata, assembly GCA_034770075.1. Lineage (NCBI taxonomy): Eukaryota > Viridiplantae > Streptophyta > Magnoliopsida > Apiales > Araliaceae > Aralia > Aralia elata. Next base: position 319,322 of record CM068385.1, on the reverse strand, counting down.
ATTTCTCCACCATTGTGATGCTTGCCACATTTGTACAGCTCCCACCATCAATTACAACACAACAGATCTTACCATTTACCATGCATCTAGTATGAAATAGATTCTCTCTTTGCTCGCTGCTTTCTTCCTTTACCTGTGTACTAAGCATTCTCCGTGTAACTAACACTTCGCCATGCATAGCAACCTCTCTATCTTCCTCCAACGGTGGCATAGAGTCATTGTCACTATCTTCTTCCTCGGTCTCCAAATCCCCATTATCAAGCAATAACATAGTTCTTTGATTTGGGCATTGATTTGCAATATGTCCCCTGCCTTGACATTTAAAGCATACAATATCTCGATTACGACTAGTAGAAGGTGTATTAGTTTTACCTTGCACCACTTGATTAGCCGCTCCCTGCTTGATTTCTGGCTTTGGTTTGAAAAACAATTGGCTTTTCCTCACGCTTCACATTATTGGATTTCCATGATGAACCTGTGGTAGTGTTTATTCGCTGGCCACCTCTCCTCTTAAGTTGCTTCTCTATTTTGATAGCCATGTGCACCATGTCTTCCAATACCACATAATGTTGGCGCTCCACCAAATCTGCAATATCCCAATTTAAACCTGCTGAAAATCGGGCCATGGTTGCCTCATTATCCTCGTCGATGTCAGCTCTAGACATTAGCATTTCCATTTCTTTGAAGTAGTCCTCCACACTCTTGTTTCCCTGTCTCAAATTTTGTAAGTTTCGAAACAGATCTCGATAGTAGTGGCTTGGGACAAACCTCTTTTTCATTACAGCTTTCATTTCTGCCCACGTCTCTATTGGGACGTTCTCTGCACCTCCTTCGGCTGGTCATCAATTGATCCCACCAAGTAACTGCATACTCTGAAAATTCGGTAGCTGCAATCCTAACTTTCTTGAGTTTCCGAGTAGTTGTGACAGTCAAAGATCCACTCCATTTTCTTCTCCCAACTCTAAATATGCCTCGGGGTCACTCCTGCCTTGGAATGTGGGAATTTTCATTTTGATGCTATCGAGATTGTTGTCCTCTCGATTTCGGCCGCCTCTATCCTTTGCAAAATGTTCTCCTAGGGATAAGGTCAATTTCCCGATCCTCTTCCTCGCTAAACCTTTCATCATAGTAATTTGTCTCCGCTAGCCTTGCTTCCTTTTGTTGGGTCTTTCCTTTTGGGCGCCCACCCGGAGGGATTTGAGTTTGTTCCCCTCGAGTGACACTCAATTGATCGATGCGATCATGCACTTGTTCAATAGCCATCCCCAATTGTCTAGAAAATTCTTTCATCATAGCCTCCATCATGAGTTTTGGGTCAAAATTCGATATAGAAGGTTCATTTTCAATTGTCTTATCTCTTGTGTTAGACATATTTCCTGCAAAACAAAGATTAGTAGAAAGCAAATTCCTCACCACTTCCTTCCGTGTTTCACTCAAACAATATATCACACAAATATGAAACGCTCGTGTATCACACAAATGGCTTTTACCCTCTAGTAATCTCACTACTCTTGCCTTTTTTCGCTCGTAGTTCTCTCTAATAGGTTCTTTTGGAATTCACACAAATGTTACCTCAATTTTCCAATTTCAATCCAATAAGAAACTTATCAAGAATACAATATAGAAGGTATGACTCTCGGAATACCAACAAGACTTCACAATCGTCAAATATGATTCTTTGTAAAATGAAATCCCAATAATAGCAATCAACAATAATAATTTTCTGCAATATATTTTCTGCAGTTTTTTTTTTGGACTAAAATCCAACAATAAAAGTAAAGATAAGTAACTTGATAGGAACTTAGCTTTGATACCAAATGATAGACTCCACGGCACGCTTGCGTGAGGGTGGTCGTCGCCCGGATCGTTTCTAACAAGTTGATAGGATGGATAGCTTGCAACACCTTAACCCCTCGCCTATATGTAGACGGTAATCTTGGTACAATTGCTTGCTTAGGAAATTTGCGGAGGATGAACACCAACGACACTTCGACCCCTCGCTTATATTGAAGCGGTAATCTCGGTATTATCGACGATTGATGCGGTAGAAGACGCCACACACAACTATGAATGGTTGTATGATAAGTCAATTATGAATCTAAAAAGAAGAACTAAGGAACACTTAGGAATTCTTCAAAGAACCACAAGTAGAGAAACAAACTCACAATAGTATTGATAATCTGAAAATTGATATGAATGAATGATTTTACATCCTAGCATCACTTGGTATTTATAGGAACTCATGGTGTGCTAAACCATCATCATAAGTCAAGATCTAACAACTAATCACATCACATGTATCAGCCACCCAAAGAATTTAACAATCCAAAACATATGATGTGTTAAAAGTCCAAATCAGACAACTATAAACTGATCCGCACATTGCAAGCTATTTTCACACCTGATAAATTTCGAATTTGGACTTGGGCCAAGAATGAAAATTGTAGCCCTGGAGTTTCTAATGAATTTAGGCTTTTGAATCACCTCATTTGGAGTTTGGAAACTCAAGTTATGGCCAAAATACGAACTGATGTCAAACTAGTCCAAAAGTGCGGAAATGCTGATTCTTTTGTGTCGGTTCGGGTATGCTTGCTTCCAATGTGTTTATGAACTTCGCGTGCTTGTAACCCGTCTCTATAACCTCTATGCTCGATCCAACCTCGGTCCATAATTTATGAATCATCCCGTTAAGTCCTTCTTTGAAGCGTTTAGCTCGTGTCCTCGTAATGGGTCCAAGTGGCATATGCAATGGATCCACTTGTGTTTTGTCAAGGGCTTGTCTTCTCTGAGATGGTTTCAAAGGTAAAAAGGTAGAGGGCTGACAAGGTAAATTGTTAAACCTAGCGGGAAGGACTGTTATGATAAAACATGTCTTATCTTCCATCCCTTTACACATGCTAGCTGGTACACCTGTTCCCAAAGGTATTTTAGCTTCTATTAACAACATCTTGACAAGATTTTTCTGTTATAGTTTATGCCCTAGAGGCCAATTATTTGATGTAATTGCTTAACATTTCTTTTGATATTTGATTGAATAAATTAATTATTTTATTATGGTTTTATTTACTGTGTTATATAAATGTTAAGATAATAAAAGTCCTTAGAATAATGATACAAATTATATGACTTCAAGTATGTGACTTGAACATGAGATTATATAATTACAATTAGTATCATTACTCTTAAATGTCCCTAATCGAGTATCATTTAGAATGGGACAACAATGATACATTGAGACTAGTATGTGGATTGACTGATGGCCAAATCTCATTGGTCATTAATATATGAGATATTAACTCAATGCATAGGTACATGTTAGAGAACAATGTACTGGACATACCCATTATGAGAATTCTACGTGGAGCATTATGCAAAGTGTCATAAGCAATTCTCATAGTGACAATGATGTAATGGTCATCCAACCTGAAATCACTATATTACTATACGAGAATTTATGTACTTTGATATCATCAAAGGTCACCTTTAATAGGGTGGACAATAAAGGTGATTAATGAGTACATCATGAATCGTGTGAGGAATATGAGTGATCTAGATGGAATTTAACCCTGCTATATATTAGGGGTGATATCCATAGGCCTCTTGATTGAGTAGGACTATGAAATGCATGGCCATGCTCAAATAGTGATTTGTTTGATATAGTCTACTCATTGATCAAGAAAACTCAGATTAAATTATAAAGAGTATGACACATTCCATGGCTCTAGTTTAATCTAGGATATCAAGGTTAAAAGGATTAAATTACATTGAAACATTGGTCACGAAAAGGTTGCATCGAATCATCGATCTTATTATTATTTGGGTAGCAGTGATGCATTACTAGATGCCACTCACTGTTTATAATTTTATAAAATGATTTTAAAATTATTGCCAATATTATAATAACCTATAGGGTCACACACTTAGAACGTAAGTAAAAGAGAGTTAATTTAAATTGTAAGGATTTAAATATGTCAATATGATTGATAGTATTTAAATTACGAATTTAAATTAACAGGATAATTTGTATATATGTATATTAATTAAGTAAGACTTAATTAAAATATAATATATATATATATATATATATAAATTCGGATTTTACTTTTCTAATAGGATTAAGGTTTTGCTTAACTTTTTGGACGCTATATATATCTGATATATCAGTAGTCTTGTTTACGTGAAACCAAAAAGAGAAAAAAAAACCCTAGCCATTTTAGAAAAGGGAGTTGAGAGCAACACTTTAGAAAATCGAGATCTTGGCGGCTAGTACCGGAGTTCTCTTTGCTGCAGATCGTGTGACGATTTGTGGGATGTTCGTGTGGATACCGTAGAGACGCAGTTCCGTTGGATTGCGTTGGAGATTCGAAGCCGTTCCAGAATTTCATCGTTTCATTCAAGCTCGGATAATCGGTAAAACATATCTAAACCTCTGAATTAATTTGTTTTTTTTTTCGCATGGATCCTGTTTTAGGGTTTCGGAAAATTGTTTTAAAATTTTAATTTCGCTGCCTTTATCTGTCGGAAACCCTACAATGGTATCAGAGCTACTTGCGAAAAAATTAATTCAGATTACGTGTTTTAATTGTATTCGATATATATATATGATATTTGATGATGCATGTTTACCGATCTGAAATTGAATATACCCTAGTCTGCATGTATGCGAATTCTGGAAAAATAGTAATATATATGCATGTATAAGATGTTTTATTAATCGTATCCTAGTAGGTGGAATAACAATGCAACTATTGTTCTAATTGGATTAGAAACATGATTCGGTTTAATATGATTAACCTAAATTGGACATATATGATATGTTCTGAATGTATTATTATTATGTGTGTTTTGAGGTTTGTATACGAATCTGGAATTGTTTCATGAATTTGTGTGGAAAAATTCTGTAATACAGATTGTAGTTCGAAAATTTTTTCCAGGGGCAGTTCCCCCGACCCCGCTCATTGACCGGGCATCAAGACCACCCGTCGGCTGATCGATCAGCCGGACCACCGCCAGGGGGGAAACCCCCCTTGGACCCCCCGTCGTAGTGCACGATGGTCGTAACCCTAATATTCGATATTTTTATTATATAAAATTGTGTTATGTGCTTATTGTGATATGCATGGTGCACAGTTATGGCCCTTTTGATCCATAGGTTAGTGGTTTTTGTTTTTGAAATACGGCTTGCATGTCGTGCCTCCTCTATAAAGTCTAATGTAATATTCTTTTCTCATCTAAATCCCCTCGAATGTAACTCGAGGTTTCTTTATCACATGTAATGTACTAATGTAACCTATCAAGATGACAAGATGATGATGGAGAGGAGACACATACACGAGGAAGGCCCGAGGAAGCTACTGTTTTGAAGTTTTTTTTTTATCACCTTAGACTGACCTTTAATCTTTTCATTAGCTTGAAAATATTGACATAGGGTTGGGCCATAACTGTGACATATTTAATTTTGTACTTTATTTATGCTTATATACGATATGATATGATAAATAATGTGCATGCTTAATGAGATTAAAAATTGGTGAGATCTAAATTAATTAATAAAATCCCTCATAAAATTATTAAGTCTAAATCAGATATCTTCCAAAAAATAACACTCATCAAGATCTTGATCGATGGATGTAGGTTTGCCAAAGCAAAGTACCCTATTTATCTTGGTAAGATGCGATAAGATAATTGTGATATCCAAAATTGTTAAAATCATTGGGCCTGACTTAACTAAGTTATCTCAATAGGATTGTGGACTTAGAGGCATAAAGTTTGGTAGGTACCATTAGATGGACTTAGAACAAATGTTGTTCACCAAACTATCTAAGAGTTATATACGATATAATTGACAAAGAGTTGTCTATCTAAATAATTATGTTTTGAGAGAATAGCCAACGCTAACTTAAGGCATAATGAAATATGGATCTTGGCTCACTAGAAAGATTTAAATAAAAATGCTTTCCGAATTAATGGTGAGGGCTATTAATTTGAATAAAATAGTGGGAGGTATATTTTGAATGTACTATTATCAATTTCATAATATCAAAAACTTTGCAATTTGACTTATTATTTTTGCACTTATAAATTGTAGATATCAATGGAAAACAACAACACAAATAGTCTTTCACTACGATCAGTCCTTGAGAAGGAAAAACTGAGTGGAATTAATTTTCTAGACTGGCATAGGAACTTGAGGATTGTCCTCAAACAAGAGCGCAAGCTATATGTCCTTGATGGGCCCATTCCTGTAGCACCAGCTAACACTGCACCACGTGCAGAGCATAATGCTTACAAGAAGCATCAAGATGATGCTCTGGATGTGAGTTGTCTCATGTTTGCAACTATGAACTTTGAGCTTCAGAAGCAACATGAGTTAATAGATGCTTATGAGATGATCGAGCATCTCAAGAAATTGTTCGAAGGGCATGCTCGACAGGAGAGGTATGATACAAGCAAAGCGTTGTATCACTGCAAGATGGGTGATCGTGATCCAGTTGGTCCACATGTTCTGAAAATGATTGGGTATATTGAGTACCTTGATAGGTTGGGTTTTCCAATTACTCAGGAAGCCCAACCTGATCTTGTTTTGCAATCTTTGAACAACAACTACTCTCAATTTGTTATGAATTATCTCATGAATGAAATTGAGAAACAACTTACTGAGTTGTTGAGCATGTTAAGAACTGCCGAGAACAACATAAAAAAGGCAGGACCCGATCCCATAATGATGGTGCAAAAGGGAAATGCTAAGGGAAAAGGGAAAGGCAAGAAAAAGATAAGATCTAAATCTGGTGCCAAACCCAATTTCAAAAACAAACGGGCTTTAAAGCCTACAGGTGGGGTGGCTAAAGAAGGTGATTGTCACTTCTGTGGAAAACCTGGACACTAGAAAATGAATTGTCATGCTTATTTGGAAGAGCTGAAGAAAAAGAAAGGAAGTATGACTTCTGATTCAGGTATATATGTTATAGAAGTCAATTTGTCTACTTCTACATCATGGGTATTAGATACTGGATGTGGTTCTCACATTTGTGTTAATGTACAAGAACTCCGAAGGAGTAGGACTTTGGCGAAAGGAGAAGTTGACCTACGAGTTGGGAATGGAGCAAAAGTTGCTGCACTAGCCGTAGGGACTTATCATTTATCATTGCCCACTGGGCTAGTATTAGAATTAGAGGATTGTTATTATGTGCCTGCTATGAGCAAAAACATTATTTCTGTTTCTTGTTTGGACAAGAAAGGTTTTTCATTTTTAATAAAGAACAACAGTTGTTCATTTTACTTAAATGAAATATGTTATGGTATTGCACAATTGTTTAATGGTCTTTATATTCTTGATTTTGAAATGCCTATCTATAACATAAATACAAAACGATTTAAATCAAATGATTCAAATCTGACATATCCCTGGCACTGTCGTTTAGGCCATATAAATGAAAAACGCATATCCAAACTCAATAAAGATGGGAATATGGATTCAATTGATTTTGAATCATATGAGCACTGCGAGTCTTGAATATGAGGCAAGATGACTAAAGCCCCTTACACTGGTCATAGTGAACGGGCTAGTGATGTATTGGGGACTTATTACATAGTGATGTAATGTGGACCCATGAGTTCATTAGCAAGAGGTAGGCTTTACTAATTACATCAATTTTACATTTTACTGACGACTTCAGTAGATATGGATAATGTGTATCACTATGAGACACAAATCCGAATCCTTTGAAAAGTTTTAAAACAAGGGATAATTCAGGAATGAAGTTCCAAAAAACCAATTTGGGCAAAAGCATAAAAGCCCTTCGATCCGATCGAGATGAGGTCAATACTTTAAACCAAGACTTTGATGACCTTCTAAAGGAGTGTGGGTAATTATATCACCCAGCTCACTCCACCTGGAAACAACCCACAATGTTTTATTGAATGGTGTCGTATCTTGAGAGGAGAAAATTGCGCACCTTGTTGGACTATGGTGACGAATCAAATGATGAGTCATCAGGTATCTTCCAATAAGTCTTTTTAGGGTCATGCCCTAGAGACAGCTGCATTCACACTTAACCGTGTTCCTACAAAAGAACGTTACTTCAACACAGACACCATAAATCATAGTAGATGTTACAGGACTTGGAAAACGTACCAACCTAGTTTTGTCTTTCATGAAGATTTGTGGTTGCAGAGGCCATTTGTGAAACGTCTAGGCCTTCTGAACAAGCCTCGGACCCAACAATACGACTGACCTAAATGTAATTTTGTGGGATACCCTAAAGGAAACAAAAGGGTATTATTTCATACACAACCTTCTAAGAATAAACCTTGGTTGTTGCTCGGAACTGGTATTTTCTTCTAGAAAGAGAATTTGTCATCTAAAGGAAACAGTGGGAGGAAACAGTAGAACTCGAAGAAATTCGAAGAAGACCACCAAAATATCATTGAACCTGAATTGGAACATGTAGCAGGGACCACAAGATGGTTGTGGAAAAGTGAACCTGCTCAAATTACACAAGGCATTCGTAGATCTAGGTAGGACCACGCCAAGAGCCCGAGAGGATATATATGGATTTCTCTGTGGACTCAAAACGACGATGTGATGCTTCCATCAGCATCAGGATAAAGCCTGCCTTCCTACCTCAAAACAGCTATTGAGATGGACCAGATTCTGAGAGATGGCTTGACAGCCATGAAAATCTTGAGGATGGGGACCATCCATGTATACTATACGCAAAGTATGGACTTTGGTTGTTGATCCACCCGAAGGGGAATACAAACCAATTGGGTTGCAAATGGAGTTTTCAAGAAGAAAACCGGGACCATGGATGGTAATGTACACAACCTAATTAAAAGGCCGACTGGTAGCAAAAGGTTTCAAAACAAGTTCAAGGTGTTGACTAGTAATGAAACCTTCTCTCCAGTAGCAATGGGTTAAAATCCAATCTCAGGATCTTACTATGCTATTGCAAGCCCCTTTTATGCTTACGAAATCCTGGCAGAGATGGATGTCAAAACTGCTTTCCTTAACGGAACAATCTCCTTGAAGGATGTGTTGACTATGACACAACCTGAGGGTTTTGTCACTACCAAAGGATGTTGGGAAAGGTAATGTAAGCTGCAAAGCGATTCTAATTTATGGATTGAAGCAAAGCCTTTCGAAAGTTGGGAATCTTCGTTTTGATGAAGCATGTCAAAAAGTTTGGGCTTTTATAAAAAAATGAAGATTGAACCTTGTGTATATAAGAAGGGTTAGTGGGGAGTCACATTGTATTCCTTGATATTATTATGTTTGATGGAACATATTAATTATTTGGGAATAGACCATTCCTATCCTTACAGGCTGTAAAAAACATTGGCTAGGAATAATGTTTCTCCATGAAAAGATATTGGGCGATTGCAACCTACATTTTAGGTATTCAAGATCTATCGTAGATAGATCTGAGAAAAATGCTCGGCCTAAGTCAACAGTTACATAGTATTGATAAAGTGCTGAAACATGGTTCAGCATGGTTTGTAAAGAGGGCAATAAATGAGGATACCTTACCCATGTCTCATGGGTTGTAAAGATCTCTTAAGGGTCCCAATGTCCAAAATCACAAGTGATGATGAGGAGCGTATGAAAAAAGATCCCTTATGCTTCTTTTTTTTTTTTTTTTTTTTTTTTTTTTTTTTTTTTTTTTTTTTTTTTTTTTTAAATTTTTTTTTTTATTTTTTTTTTTTTTTTTTTTTTTTTTTTTTTTTTTTTTTTAATTTTTTTTTTTTTTTTTTTTTTTTTTTTTTTTTTTTTTAGGCACAATTGGAATTTCTATCATGTATAGCAATGATTATACTACCTTGTCCGGATGCTCTCGTATGCTTTTGAGCATGACGAGCAGATACCAGTCGAATCCAGGTGTGAAGCTTCACTGGACCAGCAGTCAAGAGAATATCCTTCAAGTACCTGAAAAGGGAACATAAGGCATTCATTCTTTTGGTATATGGCAGGGTGAAGACGATGACTGGCAGTTTATAAAGGTTACACAGATGCTAGTTTTCAAACTGATATAGATGATTATAAGTCTCAATCAGGTTTTGTGTTTTGTCCCATTAACGGTGGTGCTGTTAGCTGGAAAAAGTTCGAATGCAAGGAGACAGTAGCCGATTTCTTACAACAGAGGCTGAGGTATATTGTGCTGCTTCTAGTGCGGGGCCTAAGGAGGCTGTTATAGATAAAAAAAAGTTCGTCACTGAAACTTGGTGTTGTTCCAAAACCATTGTTAACTTCCAGTTGAGCTATTACCTGTGATAATGATGGTGCCCATTGCATCAGGCCTAAGGAAACCTAGATTCTCACCAACGATCCAAGCATATTTACTTAGGCGGTACCATCTCATCCGTGAAATCATTGGTTAAGAAAGGAGAATGACTAAACATATGCAGTAGATGTACCAAAAACAGATGATAAATCTTGTCTGATCCACTGACTAAAGGCTTGTGTCACAGCAGAAGCATGAAAGGTTCACACACTAGTTCCATGGGGTATTATATACATGAGTGAATTGGCTCTAGGGAAAGTGGGTGAAATTGTTAGAGTTTTATGACCTAGAAGGCTAATTATTTGAATGTAATTGCTATAACTACTTTCTTTTGATAATTTGTTTGTATAAAACTTAATTTATTTTATTATGGTTACATTTAACTGTGTTAATTTAAAAATGTTAGGCTAAATAAAAGTCCCTTTGAACTAATAGTTACAAAATTAAATATAGCTATCAAGTATGTGACTTGAACTTGAGATTACTTTATTTCACAATTAGTAACTCGTCTACTCATGAAATGTCCCCATAGTGCGAGTATCATAATGAGAATCGGGACAACAATGAATACAATGAGACTTGTATGTGGATTAGACTGCTGGCCTAAATCTCATTGGCTCCATTTAATATCTGAAGATATTAACTCAATGCCCTTAGGTACTTGTTAAGAGAACAATGTAACTGGGACAGGACCAATCTTTGAGTATTCATACGGAGGAACATTATGCAAAGTGTAATAAGAATTATTATCAATTGTGACAATGAATGTAATGGTCCTCCGACCTGATGAATCACTTTTTTTGCATATAGTGAATCAGGTAGGTGGACAATTTAATCTTTGTCCACTATGTGAATTTCGTTGACCACTTTGCCATTATGTTCCAAGTAGAATTCTCATAATGGGTATGTCCAGGACATTGTTCTCTAACATGTACCTATGCATTGAGTTAATATCTCATATATTAATGACCAATGAGATTTGGCCATCAGTCAATCCACATACTAGTCTCTATGTATCATTGTTGTCCCATTATCAAATGATACTCGACTAGGGACATTTAAGAGTAATGATACTAATTGTTAAATATATAATCTCATGTTCAGTTCACAGACGTGAAGCTATATATAATTTGTATCTATTATTCTAAGGATCTTTTATTATGCTTACATTTTTATAACAACAGAGTAAATGAAACCATATTTAAAACTAATTAATTTATTCAATTCAAATATCAAATGAAATGTTTAAGCTAAATTACATCAAATAAATAGACTCTAGGGCATAAACTCTAACAATCTCACACTTTCACTAGAGCCAATCACTCATGTATATAATTACCCTTGGAACTAGTGTTGACCTTCATGCTTCTGCTGTGACAATGCCTTACTTAGTCGGTGGATCTGCTAATATTATCATATGTGGGCACTCTGCATATGTGTACATCTACCTCTTCCAATGTTTTTCAACGGATGAGATGGTACAGCCTAAGTATATGCTTGGCTCGTTGGTGAGATCTTGGTTCCTTTGCGCTGTGAAATGGCTCCATCATTATCACAGGATAGCTCAAATGGGATTAACAATGGTTGGAACATCACCAAGTTCAGTGACTAAACTTTTTAATCTTTACAGCCTCCCTTAGCCGCACTAGAAAGCAGCAATATACTCAGCCTCTGTTGTAGTATCGGCTAATGTCTCTTGACTTCGGAACTTTTCCAGCTTAACTAGCACCACCGTTATAGACAAAACACAAAAACCTGAGTGAGACTTATAATAATCTATATCAGTTTGAAAAAACTAGCATCTGTGTTGGTTTGTGTAATACTTTTACTGCCAGTTCGTCTTTCACCTCCATTATAACAAGAATGATTCCTTAGTCCTGTTCAGGTACTAGTGGATTATTCTTGACTGTCTGTCCAGTGAAGCTTCAACCTGGATTCGACTGGTATCTGCTCGTCATGCTCTAAGCATACGAGAACATCCGGACAAGTATATATCATATGCATTCATGTTAGATCCAATTGCCGAAGCATATGGGGATCTTTTTCATACGCTCCTCATTCATCTTGTGTGATTGTGGCACATTGGGCCTTAGAGATCTTTTAAACCATGAGACATGGGTTAAGTATCCTTCTTTTTGCATGCTTAACATGCTGAACGTTTTCAGCTCTTTATCAATTATAGGGTTACTTTGACTTAGGCCGAGCATTTTTTTTCGATCTTTCACGTTTGATCTTGGTATCTATAAATGTAGGTTGCAATCGCCCAAATCATTTCTTGGAGGAATCATAATTTTCCTAGCCATGTTTTTACAGCAGGTAAGGAAGGAATGTCATTCCCATTAATTAATATGTCATCAACATAGTTATATCAGGTATACAAGGTGACTCCCAATAACCTTCTTAGATTAACAAGGTTAATCGTCATTTTTTTTATAAAGCAATACTTTGTGACTGCTTCATCAATACGAATGATTCCAACTTCGAAAGGCGTGCTTATATAACCATTACATAGATCGCTGCAGCTTACATTACTTTCCAACATCCTTTGGAGTGTCAAAACCCTCAGGTTGTTGTCATATACACTTCATCAACGGAGATTTCCGTTAAGGGAAAGCAGTTTTGACATCCATCTGCAAGATTTCGTAAGCATAAAGGCGCATGCATATAGCAAGTAAGATCCTGAGTGGATTTAACCATTGCTACTGGATGGAGAAGAGACGGGTTTCACTTATAGTCAACAACGTGTACTTGTTTGATTCCTTTGGCTAACCAGTCGGCATTTATAGGTTTTGTACATTACCTTCTCCATGTCGGTTTTCTTCTTGAGAAACCAATTTTGCACCCACAATTGGTTTTTATCCCCTTCGGGTTGATCAACTCCAAAGTCCATACTTGGTTAGTATACATGGAGGCCATCTCAGATTTCATGGCTTCAAGCCATCTCTCAGAATCTGCGTCCATTCATAGCTTTTTGGTAGGACGCAGGCTTATCATGATTCTTGGTTGTGCATCAACATCGTCGTTTTGAGTCACTAAGAAATCCATAATATCTCTAGTGGGCTCTTGGGGTGTCCTACCAGATCTACGAATGACCTTGTGTAATTTGTGCAGGTTTTTCAACTTTCCACAACATCTTGTGGTCCCTGCTCATTGTTTCCAATTCAGGTTCAATGATATTTTGTGGTTATCGAATTTCTTCGAGTTCTACTTTCCTCCCACTGTTTCCTTTAGAGACAAATTCTCTTTCTATGAAAATTACCAGGGTTCGTGCATAAAACAACCCACTTTATTCTTTAGAAGGTTTTGTAGAAATATTTACCCTTTTGTTCTCCTTTGGGTATCCCACAAATATTAACCAGATTTCTCAGATTTGGGTCCGAGATTTTGTCAGAAGCCAGGACGTTTCACAAATGTGACTAGCAACCTCAAATCTTCATTGAAAGACAAACTAGGACGTTTTCCTAGTCCACATCTCTTTATGGGGTCTTTTGAACACGTCTTTGTAGGAAACACGGTTAAGTGGGAATGCTGCTGGTGTCTCTAGGGCATGACCATATAAAGCTTATTGGAAGATCTGCATGACTCATCATTGATCGTGACCATGTCAAACAAAGGTGCAGTTGTCTCCTCTCAGTACTCACCCATTCCATTGTGGTGGTACAGGTGGGGTGAGCCTGGGTGATATAATTACACCACTCTCCTTTAGTAGGACTTCAAAGTCTTGGTTTAAGTATTGACCTCCTCGATCGGATTCAGTAGGGCTTTTATGCCTTTTGCAATATTGGTTTTGAACTTCATTCATGACATTATTGAACTTTTTCTAAGGATTCGGATTTGTGTCTAATAGGATACACTTATCCATAATCTACTGATAGTCGTCAGTAACTGTAATGAAAGGAATAGAACCTACATCTTGCTAATGAACTCAAGGTGTCCACATACTTCACTATGTTATTATGTTCCCATTTCATCACTAGCCTGTTCACTGTTGGGGACCAGTGAAAGGGGCTTTAGTCATCTTGCCTAATAAACATAAGACTCGAATTTCTCATATGATTCAAAATCAATATGAATCCAAAAAACCAATCTTTTTGGAGTTTGGGATATGCGATGTTTTGCATTTATAGGGGCCTTAACGACAGTTGCCAGAGATGCCAGGAGATATGTCAGATTTGAATCATTTGATTTAAAATCGTTTTGTATTTTATGTTTTAGATAGGCATTTCAAATTCATAGAATATAAAGGACCATTAAACATTTGTTGCAATACCATTAACATATTTCAATTTAAGTAAATATGAACAACTGTTGTTCTTTATTAAAAATTGAAAATAAAAATTTCTTGTCCAAACAAGAAACAGAAAATAATGTTTTTGATCATAGCAGGCACATAATAACAATCCTCTATTACTAATACTTTAGGCCCATGTGGGCAATGATTTAATGATAAGTCCCTACGGCTAGATGCAAGCCTAACTTTTGCTCCATTCCCAAATCGTAGTGTCAAACTTATACTTTCGCCAAAGTCCTACTCCTTCGGAGTTCTTGTATTTAACTCAAATGTGAGAAACTCATCCTGTATCTAATACCCATGATGTTGAAGTAGACAAATTGATACTTCTATAACTTATATACCTGAATCATGATGTCATTTACTTCCTGTCTTTTTCTTCAGCTCTTCCAAATATGCATGACAATTCATTTTCTAGTGTCCAGGTTTTCCACAGAAGTGAACCATATCACCTTCTTTAGCAACCCACACCTGTAGGCTTTAAAGCCCGTTTTGTTTTTGAAATTGGGTTTGGCACCTGATTTAGATCTTATCTTTTTCTTGACTTTCCCATTTTCCCTTTGCATTTCCCTTTTGCCACATCATTATGGGATCGTGTCCTGCCTTTTTTTATGTATGGTCTCGCAGACAGTTCTTAACATGCTCAACAACTCTGTAAGTTTGTGTCTCAATTTAAGTCATGAGATAAATTCATAACTATTTTTGAGTGTAGTTGGTTGTTCTATGATTGCAAAACAAGATCAGGTTGGGCTTCCTGAGTAATTTGGAAAACTCCATCCTATCAAGGTTACTCAATATACCCAATCTTTTTCTGCACATGTGGGGACCAACTGGATCACGTTCACCCTTCTTGCAGTGATTACAACGCTTTTGCATTTTATCATACCTCTCCTGTCGAGCATGACTTTCGAAACAATTTCTTGAGATGCTCGATTCATCTCATAAGCATCTATTAACTCATGTTGCTTTTGATGCTCAAAGTTTCTTAGTTGCAAACATGAGACAAACTAACATCCAGTGAGGCATTAATTCTTGATGCTTCGGTAAGCATTTTGCTCTGCACGTTGGTGCAGTGTTAGCTGGTGCTAAAGGAATGGGCCCATTCAAGGACATTATAGCTTGCGCTCTGTTTTGAGGACCCAATCCTCCATGTTCCTATGCCAGTCTAGAAAATTAATTCCACGCAGTTTTTCCTTCTAAAGGGACTGATCGTATGTGAAAGACTATTTGTGTTGTTGTTGTCCATTGATATCTACAATTTATAAAGTGCAAAAATAATAAGTCAAATTGCATTGTTTTGATAATATGAAAAAAATTGATAATAGTACATTTTCAAAATATACCTCCCACTATTTTATTCAAATTAATAGCCCTCACCATTAATTCGGAAAGCATTTTTTATTTATATTCTTTCTAGTGATGCCAAGATCCATATTTTCATTATGCCTTAAGTTAGAGTTTGGCTATTCTCTCATAACATAATTATTTAGTTAGACAACTTCTTTGTCAATTATATCGTATATAACTCTTAGAGAGTTTGTGTGTTAAACATTTGTGCTAAGTCCATCTTTTGGTACATACCAATACTTTAGGCCTCTATAGTCCGCAATCCTATTGAGATAACTTTGTTAAGTCAAGGCCCAATGATTGTTGAATCATATTTTGGATTTCTCAATTATATTATCGCATCTTACCAAGATATAATAGGGTACTTTGCTTTGGCCAAACCGAACATCAATCGATCTAGATCTTGATGTGTGTTATTTTTTGGAAGATATCTGATTTAGACTTAATTAATTTTATGAGGGATTTTATTAATTAATTTAGATCTCACCAATTTTTAATCTCATTAAGCATGCACATTATTTTATCATGATCATATCGTATAATAGCATAAATAAAGTACAAAATTAAATATGTCGCAGTTATGGCCCAACCACTATGTCAATTTTTGTCAAAGCTAATGAAAAGATTAATGGTCAGTCTTAAGGTGCTAAAAAAAAACATTCAAAACAGTTGCTTCCTCGGGCCTTCCTCGTGTATGTGTCTCCGCTCCATCATCATTTCTTGTCATCTATTGACTAGGTTACCATTAGTAAATTACTATGTTGGATAAAGAAACATCGGTAGTTACATTCGATGGGGATTTAGATGAGGAAAAAGAAAAGAAATATTACATTAGACTTTATAGAGGGGCACGAAATGACAAGCCGTATTTCAAAAACAAAAACCCACTAACTTATGGATCAAAAGGGCCATAACTGTGCACCATGCATATCACAATAAGCATTCATAACACAATTTTATATATTAAAAATTAATCGAATATTAGTGGTTACGACCTTCGTGCAATATCGACGGCGGGTTCACAAGGGGGGGTTTCCCCCATGGCGGTGGTCCGGCTGAGTCGATCTCCGAGGGTGGTCTTGATGCTCCGGTCAATGTGCGGGGGTCGGGTGTACTGCCCTGGATAAATATTTCCGAACTACAATCTGTATTTACAGAATTTTTCCACACAAATTCTTGAAACAAAGTCAGATTCGTATACAAACCTCAAAACACACATAATCATATTACATTCAGAAAACATATCATATTTGTCCAATTTTAGGTTCTATCAACATATTAAACCGAATCTTGTTTCTAATCCAATTAGATCATTAGTTGCTTTGGTATTCCACCTACTAGGATAACGAGTAATTAAAAACATCATTATACATGCATATATATTACTTATTTTTTCCAGAATTAGCATACATGCAAGAATAGGGTTATATATTCAATTTCTTGATCGGGGTAAACATTTGCATCATCCAAATATCTTATATTTATATCGAATTACAATTTAAAACCCGTAATCTGAATTAATTTTTTAGCAAGTAGAGCTTGGATACCATTGTAGGGTTTACCGACAGAATAACGGCAGCGAAATTTAAAATTTTAAAACCATTTTCCGTAAAACACTATAAAAACAGGATCCATGCGAAAAAAATACAAATTAATTCAGAGGTTTTAAGATATGTTTTACCGTTTATCCGAAGCTTTGGTTTGGAACGATGAAATTTTGGTAACGGGCTTAGAATCTCCAACGCAATCCAACGGAACTGCGTCTCTACGGTTATTCAACACGAACATCTCCACAAATCGTCACACGATCTGCAGCAAAGAGAACTCAAGGGGGGTTTCTGGTTCTAGCCGCCAAAGATCTCATTTTCTTAAAAGTGTTGCTCTCAACTTTACATTTTCTAAAATGGCTAGGGTTTTTTTTTTCTCTTTTTGGTTTCACGTAAACCAAGAATTCATGATATATCTGATATATTTAGCGTCCATATAGTTAAGCAAAATCCTTAATCCTATTAGTAATGTAAAATCCGAATTTATCTATATTGATATATATATATATATATTATATTTTAATTAAGTTCTTACTTTATTATTATTCATATATATACAATTTCATACCTTTAATGTAAATTCGTAATTTAAAATACTATCAATCATATTGACATATTTAAATCCTTACAATTTAAAGAAACTCTCTTTTACTTTCGTTCTAAGTGTGTTGAACCTATTGGATATTATAAATATTGGCAAATTAATTTTTAAAATCAGTTTATAAAATTTTAAACAGTGAGTGGCATCCTAGTATTGCATCACTGCTACCCAAAATAATTATAAGATCGATGATTCGATGCAAACTTTTCGTGACCATATGTTTCAATGGTAATTTTTATACTTTTAACCTTGTTATACATAGATTAAACTAGTGACATGGAATGTGTCATACTCTTTTTAATTTAATCTGAGTTTTTCGTGATCTATGTGTAGACTTATATACAAACAAAATCACATATTTGTGAATGGACATGCATTTCATCAGTCATTAATCAATCAAGTAGGCCTGGATGGATATCACCCCTAATATTTAGCAGGGTTAAATTCCATTCTAGATCTACTCATATTCCTCCTCAAGATTCATGATGTACTCATTAATTCACCTTTTTTGTCCACCATATTAAAGGTGACCTTTGATGATAATCAAACCAGTACATAAATTCTCGTATAGTATTATAGTGATTTCAGGTTAGGATGACCAGTACATCATTGTCTCTATGAGAAGTGCTTATGACACTTCTGCATTATGCTCCACGTAGGAATTCTCATAATGGTAGGTCTGTCCAGTACATTGTTCTCTATCTTTGTTCCTTTGCATCGAGGTAATATCATCATTTATTTAATGACCATTGAGATTTGGCAATCAGTCAATCCACATACTTAGTTCTACCTATGTATCATCTGTTGTCACATACTATATGATACTCGATTTTGGGACTTTTAAGAGTAATGATTCTAATTTGGAATTATTTAATCTCCTATGTTCGAGTCACATACTTGAAGTCATATAATTTGTATCATTATTCTAAGGAATTTTATTATCTTAATCATTTATATAACAAAAGTTTATGTAATTAATAACAATAATAATAATAATTAATTTATTCAATCAAATATCAACAAGAAATGTTAATATTTAAGCATTTACATCAAAATAATTGGGCCTCTTGGGCATTATAAATATAATCAGAAAAAATATTGTCAAGAGGTTGTTAATAGAAGCTAATTTACCTTTGGGAACAGGGGTACAAAGCTAGCATGATGTAAAGGGTTGGAAGGATACTGACATGGTTTATCAATAAAACAGTCCTTAACGCTAGGTTTAAACAATTTACCTTCGATAGCCCTATTACCGTTTTACCTTTGTAAACCATCTCAGAGATAGGACAAGCCCTTGGACAAAAACACAGTGGATCCATTGCATATATGCCACTTGGGACACATTACGTGGACACCGAGAGATAAACGCTTCATAGAAGGACTTAACGGGGATTGATTCATAATTTTTGAGACCGAGGTTGGATCGAGCATAGTGGTTATAGAGACGGGTTCACAAGCGCGCGATGTTCATAAACACATTGGAAGCAAGCATACAGCAACGGACACAAAAAGAATCATGCATTTCCGCAATTTTGGACTAGTTTGACATCATGTTCGTATTTTGGCCATAACTTGTGTTTCCAAACTCCAAATGTGGTGATTCAAAAAGCCTAAATTCTTTAGAAACTCCAGGGCTACAATTTTCTTTCTTGGCCCAAGTTCAAATTCGTAATTTATCAGGTGTGAAAATAGCTTGCAATGTCGCGGATAAGTTGTATAGTTGTCTGATTTGGAATTTTAAAAATATTATTGTTTTGGCAATTTGGTAAATTCTCTTTTGGGTGGATGATACATGGTGATGTGATTAGTTGTTAGTTCTTGACTTATGATGATGGTTTAGCACACCCATGAGTTCCTATAAATAACAAGTGATGCTAGGATGGTAAAATCATTCTCAGTTCATTATCAATTTGCAGAGGTATACATACTATTGTGAGTTTGTTTCATTACTTGTGGTTCTTTGAATGAAATTCCTTAAGTGTTCCTTAGTTCTTATTTTTAGATTCATATTTTGACTTATCATACCAACCATTCATAGTTGTGTGTGGCGTTCTTCTACCGCACATCAATCGTCAGGATAGTACCGAGGATTATCCGATTCAATTATAAGCGATGGGGTCGAAGTGTCGTTGTTGTTCATCATCCGCAAATATCCTAAGCAAGCAATTGTACCCAAGATTACCTTCTACATATAGGCGTAGGGGTTAAGGTGTTGCAAGCTTATCCATCCTATCAACTTGTTAGAAACGATCAGGGGCGACGGACACACCTCACGCAAGCGTGCCGTGGAGTCTATCATTTGGTTTCAAAGCTAAGTTCCTATCCAGTTACTTATCTTTTACTTTTATTGTTGGATTTTAGTCCAAAAAAAAAAAACTTGCAGAAAATATTTTGCAGAATTTTATTATTGTTGATTGCTTATTATTGGGATTTCATTTACAAAGAATAATTATTTGACGATCTGTGAAGTCTTGTTGGTATACAGAGAGTCATACCTTCTATATTGTATTCTTGATAAGTTCTTATTGGATTGAAAATTGGGGAAAATTGAGGTATACCATTTGTGTGAATTCCAAAAAGAACCTATTAGAGAGAGACTACGAGCGAATAAAAGGCAATGTAGTAGTGAGATTTCTAGAGGGTTAAAAAAGCCTTTTGTGTGATGAGTACGGAGCGTTTTCATATTTGTGTGATATATTGTTTGTAGTGAAACACGGAAGGAAGTGGTGAGGATATTTGCTTTCTACTAATATTTGATTTTGCAGGAAAATATGTCTAACACAAGAGATAAGGACAATTGAAAATGAACCTTCTATATCGAATTTTGACCCATAAAAATCATGATGGAGGCTATGATGAAAAGAATTTTCCTAGACAATTGGCCGGTTGGCTATTGAAACAAGTGAATGATCGCCATCGTTCGAATTGAGTGTCAACTCGAGGGGGAACAAAAACTCAAAATCCATCCGGGTGCGGCGCCCAAAAAGGATAAGTTCCAAACAAAATGGAAGCAGGCCTAGCGGAGACCAAATTTACTATGATGAAAGGTTTAGCGTGGAAGAGCGATCGGGGAATTGACTCTTATACCTAGGTGACATTTTGCCATAGGATAGGAGGACTCGGCCGAAATCGATCTTGAGGACAACAATCTCGTTTGCATCAAAATGAAATATTCCCCCACATTCCAAGGCAAGGAGGCAGTGAACACGATGGCATTATTTTGAGTCGGGAGATGAAAATGGATAGATTGGTGGTTACGGATCTTTGACTGGTCACAACTTACCTCGGATCCTCAAGAAAGTTAGGATTGCTGCTACCGAATTTTTCATGAGGATGCAGTTAATTGGTTCGGGGATCTATTGAGGACCAGCCGAAGGTTAGGTGCAGAGTACGTCCAATTGAGACGTGGGAAGAAATGAAAGCTATCGTAATGAAATAAGAGGTTTGTCCCAAGCCACTACTATCAGTGATCTGTTTCGAATCTTTCAATATTTTGAGACAGGGGAAAAAAAAACCCTAGAGTGTGGAGGACTTCTTCATAGAAATGGAATTGCTATTTGCTAGTGATGACATCGACGAGGATAATGAGGCAAAACATGGACGATTTTCAGCAGGTTTAAATTGGGATATTGACAGATTTGGTGGTGATAGCGCCAACAATTTTGTGGTATTGGAAGACATGGTGCACATGGATATCAAAATAGAGAGAAGCAACTTAAGAGGAGAGGGTGCCCAGCGGTATAAAAAAAACACTACCACAGGTTCATCATGGTAATCCAATAATGTGAAGCGTGAGGAATAGCCAATTGTTTTCAAACCAAAGCTCAGAAAGTAATTCATGCAGGGACGCGGCTAATCAAGTGGTGCTTGCAAGGTAAAACTTAATTACACATTCTACTAGGTCGTATTCGAGATATTGTATGCTTTAAATGTCAAGGCAGGGGACATATTGCAAAATCATTGCCCAAATCAAAGAACTATGATTATTGCTTGATAATGGGGGGGATTTGGAGAAGAGGGGAGAATGATAGTTGACAATTGACTCTATGCCTAAGTTGGAGGAAGATAGATAGGTTGGATGCATGGCGTATAGTGTTAGTTACACGGAGGAAATGCTTAGTACAAAGGTAACGGAAAGAAAGCAGCGAGCAAAGAGTGATTCTATTTCTAACTAGATGGCAATGGTAAATTGGTAAGATCTGTTGTGTTGTAATTGATGGTGGTGAGCTGTACAAATGTCGGCAAGCATCACTAATGGTGGAGAAAATTGGGATCTTACAACATCCATCTACTTCCTCACCCATACCGTATTGCAGTGGCTTCAATGACAGCGGCGACATCAAAGGTACCAAGTAGGTATCGAGTTAACGTTTACAATTGGTGGAAGTATGGTTGATGAGATCCTTTTGTGATGTAGTACCTATGCAGGCAGATCATTTACTACGTGGGAGACACGGGCAGTTCGAATCGGGCGAGTAAAACTCGACGGTTTTACTAATGAGTACTCTTTTGTTTACAATCAAAGAAAAGTTAACCTTGTGTCCTATGTTCACCAAAACAGGGTGCATGAGGATCAAATACAATTACAAAGTAGATCAGAGAAAAGAATAAAAATAAGAGAGAGATAAAAAGAAAGGAGAAAGAGAGAATAAAACAAATATTTTTGCAAAAAAAAAGGAGTGATGTAAGGCGAGCATTTGGATTATAAAAAGCCAATGATTGTACTTCGGTTATAGGGGAGGCACTTTTGAATACTAACGCTAATAAAACTTCATTGCCTAGTGTTTTTTCTACTCTTTTTGCTAAGGATTATCTGGATGTATTTCCCGAGGTGGCTTCCCCAAGGATTACCACCAATTAAAGGAAATTGAACATCTTTTTGACTTTGTCCCCGGCGCTCAGACCATACCAAAATTTGCTCTGGTCATTAATCGAATGCCAATTCCAGAGGGATGGGAAACAAAGGAAATGTCATAATTATGCAAGTGGACGAGCTTTAATGGAACAATGGTTCGGTGAGAGGACCAAGCTACGTGTACATGAGCGGTGTTCAGTTA